>JANPWJ010000161.1:38232-57735 GCA_027406325.1 Blastocystis sp. subtype 2
TGTCATGCGGAGCGGAGCAAGTTGTTGTATTATGCGGAACGGAGGGTATTGCTGTGTTCCGTTGAATGGGATGCATTGCTGTATTATGCGGAGCGGAGTGTATTACGGAGAGCGTGGGCGTTTCCGTCCTCGGTGCCGGTGTCGGAAGAACGCGCATCTCTCTAGGAATAAGCAAAATCCGCTTGAAATCACGGTGTCTCAGACAGGAGAAGTGAGAAGGAGCGTGCGCTTCTCCGGTTCATCGACGGAGTCCTCCATGTCTTCCGAATGGCCCAGATTCCCCCCGAAAAGGAGAGGAGAATGAGGACGGAGCAAACAAAGAGAAGCGACTCTTTCTTCATGAAAGAAGACTGAAGGGGAATCAACTGTTCCAACAAACAACGCTATTTAAGCAGTTCGGCACACTCGTCCTTCTTCACCGTCAAATCGGAATCATCGAAGTACTCGCCGTCCTCCTCCAGTTCCCGAATCATGGCAATGAGACCCTTTCGCCTCTCCCGAATCTCTTCTGTGTTATTGGGGTTCTGTACGAGTTCCAGCAGCTTGCTCTTGCACTTCTGCTTCAGGTCCTTCAGATTTCTGGCACGGACCACATCGATGTTGTCCAGAGTGTCGTTTCGCACGCGCAGCGACACGTCCGCGGTGGAGTTGTCCTTCTTGTTGGTGATGACGATCGACAGACGCCCCTTGTTGGTCAGATCGGCGCGCAGCGTCATCACGATGGACTCCGCTTTGTCGGGCTCGGCGATGTCGATCTTGGTGCAGCCCAGGTACTCCATCTTTCCGTCGCCGATGTTGGAGTAGAACTCGAACGGCACGCAGCTCATGTAATCCCTGGGCGGGTTCACGTTGCGGTTGGACCGCGTGATGTGCTCTCCGTTGCTGTTTGCCCGGAACGGACGACCCATGTTGAACAGGGAGTTGTAGCCGTTGCCCACCGAGTAGTAGATGTTGGCGGGAATCTTCATCATGGCGTCCATGGGGTCGGGATCGTTGACGCTGGACTTGTTGCTGTCGGAGAGAGGGTTGAGCTGCTCAATGAGCGACTCTCCCTCCATGATGGCGTTGGCTTCGATGGCGGCGCCGGCAGCCACGGCCTCGTCGATGTTCACCTTGGTGGTGTCGATGGACCGCTTGAAGCGCTCCTCCAGACGGGCGTGCACGTAGGGGATTCGCGTGGAGCCGCCGACGGGGATCACGTAGTCGATGTTGGCCTCGGTCATGCCCAGCTGCTGCAGACAGCGGTCGATGTACTCGATGGTGATATCGATGTAGCGCTTGATGAGGCCCTCGAAGTCGGCGCGCATGAGCGTGTGGCTGTAGTGGACCGGCTCCTTCGTGATGGTGTTGGTGCAGTCGTACTGGAGAGTGAACGACAGGGCGCCGGACAGCGCGATCTTCGCCTTCTCCGCGAGGTCCTTGAGGCTGCGGAGGTCCTTCTTGCTGGCGTAGACATCGATATCTTTCGTCTCGCGGAGCTCGTCGGCGACCATCTTCACGATGGCGTTATCGAAATCGGCGCCGCCCAGATGAGAGTGGCCGTCGCTCGCCATGATGTGGTACTTGCCTCCCACAATGCGCACGACGCAGCAGTCGAAGGTGCCGCCTCCGAGGTCGTACACGAGAACGACGGCGTTCTTGAGGTTGTTGGTGAAGCCGTAGGCGATGGCAGCGGCGACAGGCTCGTGGACGCACTTCAGCACATTCAGTCCGGCCTGGATACCGGCCTGCCTCGTCTCCTCCTCCTGCTTCTCGTTGAAGTACGACGGGATGGTAATCACAGCGTTGGTGATGCCCTCCTTCGAGTAGCTCTTCAGGGTTCGGAGAATTTCGGCGTCCACGTCCACCGCGGAAAGGAGGACGTCGCTCTGGTCGGCGCCGGCCACCTTATACATGGGTTTGTCGTCATCTCCCGCCACGAGATCAAAAGGCCAGTAGTGAAGATCCACCCGAATGTACCCGTCGTCCATCTTTCGTCCGATGACACGCTTCGGCTCATATATCTCGTTCTCGGGATTGTCTCGGAGAACGTTGTGTCTGCGCGCGCGCACGGCGAATTTGATGTTCTCGGGCGTGCTCTTGTTATCGACGACCACTCTGGAGGGCGTAATGGTCAGACCGTTGGGCCCGGGAACCACGGCGGGGTGGTTGTTGATGTATGTGTAAATTTCAGAGTTGGTCGTGCCGAGATCGATACCAACAGAGCGCTTCTTGGGATCCATCGGGAATAATACTGAAAACCGGAAGGATTCGTTTGTGGTGGCCAAATCTAGGTCGACATACAATCCGTTAGCCTTTCAGGTTGAAGAATGGGAAAGCGGACTGTGATTCTGAGACGGTAATGAGTGGGAAACCCGCGGTGTGAAGAGCGTCTTTTCCCTCCATCATCTCCGTCACGCATTATTGGCTCCTTTTCATCGACACGTGGTGCTAGCAACAACGAAATGGCCGAATGTCCTCATTCCGATGCAGCAACGGAGGAGAGCGCGAACGAGAGTACGAATTCGGAGCAGGACGAGTCTATTGTCTATTTCCAAAAGCAGCTCGCGGGAATCGAGAAGCAGGTGGATCAGATCATTGAATGTGGTTTGATGTGTCGTGAGTGAGACGTAGCGATGCAGACCGACCTGGAAGCGACCTTTGGGCAGCTGCTTTCCAGCATCGTGTCCAGCGTCCAGGACGCGCTCGTGCCGATTCAGTCCAAGGTGGAGGAGTACGGGAGGGGAGTGATAGTAACGAGTAGGATGCGCAGTCAGAATGCGCAGCGCGCCGAGTTGTCGAGTCACTTGGAGAACGCGGAGAAGGCCATTGCGTCGTTTTACCAGTGTTTGGAGGGGCGGAATTAGTCGGGGATGTGATCTGAGAAGGATGGTGGTTGGGTGTGTGTTTGTATGTATGTTTTTGTTTGTTATGTGAGAGAGTCCGTATTCATTCCTGTTAGCTGATCACAACTCCCCTTCCCATTCTCAATGACGAAACACAACCCTCCCTTTCCCTTTCTAATGGACTGACCCCAACCTTTCATGCTCTCCCCCACCCACGGAGCACGAAATGGAGCACAAGGCAGGTGGTTAGGAATGGAATCGCGGGTTTGATCAAGAAAATTCTAGAAATCTCTCTCTATCGCCCTTCTCTTTTTCACAATTTGCAAAGTCTATCGTTCATTCGTATTCGAATTTAAGCTTTCAGCAGCAAAACATGTCGACTCAAGACCAAGACTGGACTCCTTATAGTTGGGACAAGAGACACCAGAAGCCCACCGAATCGAAGGAGAAGCAGGTGAACATTGCGAGAAGATTGGGGAAAACTGTAGTCACAGCGAGCAAGTGTAGGGCGTGGCATGCGGGGAGTGACGCGTAGATGACGCTGGAAAGAACAAGAACAACACCACTGGTACCAATATGTATGCGCGAAAGGTCGAAGAGGAGGATGAAGTGTTCACTCTTCCTAAGGTCGATCTCTCGTTCCGTCTCCGTTTACAGAAAGCACGTACTGAGAAGAAACTTTCTCAGAAAGAGCTTGCCATGGTGAGTGCTGTGCCGTTTTCGCTGATTGCGTAGAAATTGAATGTCCAAGCCTCTGTAATCCAGGACTACGAGTCCGGCAAGATCATTCCGAATGCGAACTTGATCAGCCGCATGGAAAAGATTCTCGGTGTAAAGCTCCGAGAGAGCAAGAAGTAACTGGCGGTCACTGACGCTGTCGCCGATACGTTATATGCTGCGTGTTTGTTGGGAATAGACCACGGGGTGTGTTGGGAATGGAGACTGCTGGAAATCGGAAATGGGATTGTGTGTGGAAGGGGAATTGGCGGTAATCCGTTTGGGGATGATGTCATTTCAAAATGAACAGCGCACAGATCCACGAGCTAATTAGTGAGCTTACTGCGATTACGGAAGAGGAGCGCCAGAAATGCTTGAATGGAGAGGAGATTGTGGGAATGCGCCATGGTGTTCCTGACGGATAGGAATTGTCTCGTCTGTGCGAGCGCTTAAGATCCCATTTCGAGGAGCATCTCGAATCGCTCCATCTCAAGGAGAATGAAGGTCTTTACTTATCACGCGGTTTAGGGGTAGAGAAAAGGAATTGCGATTTGCTCTCCCTGCAGGAGAGTATCATGGATATAGAGAACACGCTGAACTCGCTGTCGAATGAGCTTGCTGAGATGCGAGTAATGGTAGCCGAATCGATGCGGAGTGAGGCGTAGTTGAAGAAGGGAATCGAGGAGCCGAGCAGGGAGTTGCTCGCGAACATCGCTGCCAATGCTGAGAGAGATCCGTGGGCGAAGGAGGCGTGTGTGACGTATAGCCATAAGCAGTCCCCTTTCCGCAGGGATGTGGAGGACGGCATTGTGAAGGAGGTGAAGGAGATTCTGCGCATCCTTGAGACGGATGGTATGGAGGAGGCGGGAAACGAGATTCGTCGCACGCAGCGAACGGTGGATGTGGTTCTTGTGAGGGTTTGGAGGGAGTGTGATGGGTAGAAGGATAGGCAGAAGGGCATGTCTCAGGTGGATAAGGTGATGGCGAGTGTGAATTGATGGGGGCGTCTTTTCGGGAGGTGTCTTTTCGGGAGTGGTTGTTTGGTTGTGAGCATTCAATTTGGAAGGTGTGAGTGTTCGTTTTGAGAGTTGAGCACTCGTTTTTGTGGTCGTGGGTGTTCGTTTTGAGAGTTGAGCACTCGTTTTTGTGGTTGTGAGTGTTCATTTTGTGATATGAGCATTCACTTTTGTGGTTGTGAGCATCCATGTTAAGAAGCACCCATCTCAATAACTAAACACCCATCTCAATAACTAAGCACCGCATTGCAAGAACTAAACAACGAATTGCAATACGAACTCCACACTCCCAAAAGAACCTCCAAACCTCCAAATAGCAACTGCAAAAGAGAAACAGCACGACTCACTCGCCCCCGAATAGAATCCAACAGACTTCGACCCAAAACGGTTATTCCCGCAATCTCGCAGATCTCCCCTTCTCCCAAGAAGAAGCCTGTTTTTCACAAAACCTTGTCAGTTCCTTAGTATATTGTGTAGGCGACTTGGTCTCTTCGCGCCTTCTAATCCCATAGTCTTTTAGTAGAATGTCCAACGTTCTTGTGATTGGTGGAGGCGGCCGCGAACATACGATTGCGTGGAAGTTAGCTCAGAGCGAGAAGGTGAAGCACGTGTTTGTGGCTCCCGGCAATGGTGGTACTGCTAGTATGGAGAAGGTGAGCAATGTGGCCATCAGCGAAAAGGACCACGACAAGATCATCGCCTTCTGTCGCGATAACGTGGATTTTTCGGGAGAGCTGTGAGTTGTAGGCGATTTCCCTCGTGGCTGTGGGTCCGGAAGTCCCTCTCGTGGCTGGACTCGCGGACAAGCTGGAGAAGGAGTCCATTCACTGGTAGCGCTCCTTCCTGTCGTTCATCCTAGTTTTGGCCCCTGCGCGAAGGCGGCGATGATCGAGGGCTCGAAGCAGTTCTCGAAGGATCTGATGAAGAAGTACGGAATCCATACCGCGGAGTACGAGTGCTTCGACAATTACGAGAAGGCGCTCGCCTACGTGAAGTCCATCGACCACCCTGTCGTCATCAAGGCCTCGGGTCTTGCTGCTGGAAAGGGTGTCCTTCTGCCCGCGCGTGGCGAGGAGGAGGCTGCCTTGAAGGAGATCATGGTGGACTCTGAGTTTGGCGCTGCTGGAGACGTGGTGGTGATCGAGGAGCGTCTCGTAGACATGGAACGAATGAGTAATGCGTAGGAGGGCGAGGAGGTGTCGCTGCTGTGCTTCACGGACGGCGAGACGGTGGTGTCGATGCCGCCCGCGCAGGACCACAAGCGCGCGAACGACAACGACGAGGGTTTGAACACGGGAGGCATGGGCGCCTACGCCCCCGCGCCTTGTCTTCCTCCCTACCTGCGCCGCCAGGCGGAGAAGGAGGTGCTGGAGAAGTGCATCCAGGGCCTGAAGGCGGAGGGCATCGTGTACCGCGGCGTGCTGTACGCGGGCCTGATGCTGACGAAGAAGGGCATCGAGGTGCTGGAGTTCAACTGCCGCTTCGGCGACCCCGAGACGGAGGTGATTCTGCCGCTGCTGAAGAGCGACCTGTACGAGGTGATGATGGCGTGCTGCTGCGGCACGCTGAAGGACACGCCGGTGGAGTGGAGCGAGCGCTCGGCGGTGACGGTGGTGGCTGCGTCTGCGGGCTACCCGCTCTCCTACAAGAAGGGCTTCGTGATCGACGGTCTGAAGGAGGCGGAGGCGCTGCCGGACGTGACGGTGTTCCACGCGGGCACGAAGTGCGAGGAGGGCGCGATCAAGACGAGCGGCGGGCGCGTGCTGACGGTGACGGCGGTGGCGCCGTCCTTCCACGCCGCGCTGACGACGGCGTACCAGGCGGTGGGCGCGATCCACTTCGAGGGCATGCACTTCCGCCACGACATTGGCGGTCGCGCGGTGAAGGCGGGCGTGCGCGTGGGCATTCTGGGCTCGACGCGCGGCACGGACATGGTGGCGATCCACGAGGCGATCGAGAAGGGCGCGCTGAGCGCGAAGATCGCGTGCGTGATCAGCAACATCAAGACGTCGGGCATCCTGGAGAAGGCGAGGAGCTGGGACATCCCCGCGTTCCACATCACGGGCAAGGACGTGCCGCGCGAGGCGCAGGAGGCGGAGGTGATCAAGGTGCTGAACGACTACGGCTGCGACCTGGTGATCCTGATCGGCTACATGCGCATCCTGACGCCGTTCTTCTTCGAGCACTTCCACAAGCGCGTGATCAACGTGCACCCGTCGCTGCTGCCCGAGTACGCCGGCGGCATGAACAACAACGTGCACGAGGCGGTGCTGGCGGACAAGCGCCTGGAGTCGGGCTGCACGGTGCACGAGGTGACGCCCGAGGTGGACGGCGGCGCGATCCTGTACCAGAAGCACGTGCCCGTGTTCTCGAAGGACACGGTGGAGACGCTGAAGGCGCGCGTGCAGCAGGCGGAGGGCGAGGCGCTGATCCACTGCCTCGAGCTGTTCGCGAAGGACGAGCTGAAGCCGGTGGAGACGGACAAGGAGGTGGTGTCGTACGCGGACGCGGGCGTGGACATCAGCGAGGGCGACCAGCTGGTGGAGAACATCAAGCCGTTCTGCAAGGCGACGAACCGTCCCGGCTGCAACGTGGACCTGGGCGGCTTCGGCGGTCTGTTCGAGCTGGGCAAGGCGGGCTACGGCGACCCCGACACGATTCTGGTGGCGTGCGACGACGGCGTGGGCACGAAGGTGAAGCTGGCGTTCGCGACGGGCATCCACGACACGGTGGGCATCGACCTCGTGGCCATGAGCGTGAACGACCTGATCGTGCAGGGCGCGGAGCCGCTGTTCTTCCTGGACTACTACGCGACGGGTCACCTGGACAACAAGGTGGCGACGCCCGTGGTGAAGGGCATTTGCGACGGCTGCAAGCTGGCGCGCTGCGCGCTGATTGGCGGCGAGACGGCGGAGATGCCGTCGCTGTACGCGGAGGGAGAGTACGACTTGGCTGGTTTCGCGGTGGGCGCCGT
Organism: Blastocystis sp. subtype 2; assembly: GCA_027406325.1. Classification (NCBI taxonomy): domain Eukaryota; class Bigyra; order Opalinata; family Blastocystidae; genus Blastocystis; species Blastocystis sp. subtype 2. The sequence goes on from JANPWJ010000161.1 coordinate 45,765, forward strand.
GAAGCGCCAGGACGTGCTGCCCAAGCCGACGACGCCGGGCATGGTGGTGTTCGGTTTGCCGTCGTCGGGTTGCCACGTAGGTGCGGAGAGTGGGGGTGAGGTGTAGTCCAACGGCTATTCGCTGGTGCGCAGATTGGTGGACAAGTCGGGCTTGGCGTACTCGTCGCCGTGCCCGTGGATGCCGGAGAAGACGCTGGGCGAGGTGCTGATCACGCCGACGCGCATTTACGTGCCTGCGGTGCTGGCTGCGTGCAAGACGAAGAAGGTGGCTGGCTTCGCGCACATCACGGGAGGCGGTTTGCTGGAGAACATTCCTCGCGTGCTGGCTCCCAACACGAGCTGCAAGATCAACTCGGGCTCGTGGCCGGTGCTGGACGTGTTCCGCTGGCTGAAGGCGGTGGGCAAGTGCTCGGAGCACGAGATGCTCCGTACGTTCAACTGCGGTATTGGTATGGTGGTGATTGCGGAGAAGGACGCTGCGGAGGAGGTGAGAGCGGTGCTGGAGAAGGAGGGAGAGACGGTGTACGAGATTGGTGAGATTGTGGAGACGCCGGGGAAGAACGAGGTGATTATGAATGGACGCGTGTTTTGAGTGGGGTGTTTGTTTTGAGATGAGTTGTGTTTGTATTTGTGGAGGGGGAGAGTTGTTGGGTTGAGTTATCCTCCTGTTCTGTTTAGTTTACTAGCTACTGTGTTGTAAACAAGAATTATCGTGGAGTGAGTTGAGTTGTTGAGACGCGAGGTAAGTGGTGAAGTGTGAGTCGAGTTGAATGGTGAAATGCGGGTCATCACTTGCTTCTTCTCCCCTCAACAGTGACAACAGAACGAATACTTGTCACAGGAGAACGAAACTCAAGAACTGAAAGACTGATCAATCACCCTCCATCCACCGATAAACAACAAACACACTCATCAACTACGACGCTACGGGGGAGACAACGAAGAGAGGAGACGAGGTGGAGCGGTTGAGCGCAACGTGAGGATTCTGCACCTTGGCAATGACTTCCTCCACACGCTGAATGCACTCCGGATTATCGGTATAGAAGTAGAAGTTGTTGACAGTGGGATGCTGCATCATGTACGGTTCGGATGCGGGCGGAAAGGTATCGGGCAAGGAACAGCAACAGCCCATTGGATTTGTGCGGAGAGGAGGAATGGATCCTGAAGGGATATGGATTGGGTTGTAGGTGTGAGAATGCAGGATAGTAAGGGGAGAAAGGAGTGTAATGAAGAAAGACAATACAGAGACAATTCAATACCGCCTTCGTCGCATCGAATCCTCCTACGCCTAAAGCAGGAAGGAAACGCTTACGTGTAACTCCGCATTGAAGCGCGCATAGTCCTCCTCCGTGTATTCATCTCGGCGCTCTCTTTGCTCTTCTCTGCGCCGTGACTCTTCTCTGCGCCGCGACCACTTCCTCCTCGCTGCTTGCAAACGCGGGAACACCTTCGGCCTACGCTTCACGACGGATACAATCAATACAGGTAAACGTACAAGTACCCCGCGAGAATGCCGCTGAGATGACCGAAGAAGGACACGTTAGGGAACAGAGAGCAGTACAGCAACTCGATCCACGTCACGTAGGAGGGAGGAAGCGAGACACCGGCCCTACGCTAAGAAGGGAGGAAGAGATCGCACAAGGAGGACGGAGCCGTGTGATAGTAGTGGGAAACGACCTTGTATCCGAAGAGCACGCTGCTGAAACCCACCGTGCGGTTGTAGTAGGGCGAGGAATAGAGCCCGGTCCAATTCAGCGTCCATGTCATTAGAAGGAACAGACTGCGGGTGAAGGGGGAGAGAAGGACTACAATCCCGAGACGACAGAGAGAAACGTGGTCATCACGACGAAGGACTTGGAGCCCGTGGCCACTTCAAGAAACGAGCCCTTCCACAGAAGAGAGCTGAGGTTATAATACAAATGATAGTCGTCGATGTGGATGAGAGTGGAAGTGAGAATGCGGTACAGTTCGGTCAGGCGATGCGAACTCAGGATGTAGAAAGGGCACATGCACCCTAGAAGTGACGTCCAATAGAGGCGTACAACACTTGGCAATCATGGAGGGGAACTGTCCCTCGAGAAGGTATATGACAACAAGGAGAAGGGCGAGTGCGATGGTTACGGGTGGTTTGTAAGGCAGCTGCTGATACTACGCGTGAGGAGAGAAGAGAGCGATTCACTTGCTGGTAGAGTTGCAGCATGAGGTAGATGAAGTAGAGGACGTCTGAGCGGCGTCTTTCGGGCATGATGAGGATGGAAGTCTGATTGTGAATTGCTTTGTGTTGTGTTGGGGTGGGTGGAGATGAAAGGAGGGAGAGCCACAGAAGTGAAAACGGAAAGGGACGATCACTCCTTCAGTGAAGCTGGAAGAGACTTCCGTTTGATAAAAGAAAGAAGGAAAGCAAAAACAACTAGATAAGAGCGATTTCGGGGAATCACTCAGAGCACTGTCCGATGATACACTAAACGCGCGATGTATGCCCTTCTGAGTGGGAGTTGCGACCGCTTCACGGCTTTGCACCTCGCCTGTGGGACTGCAGCCAATCCACGGTTCCTTTTCGGATTATTGCTAGTGGAGGGGGATGACATGAGGGAGCGCAGCTGGTGACTTCCGTGAAGTGATCTGGTGTCTACTGTATGAGTCCGAGAGACAAGCTCGTACTCCTTTCTCGCCGATCTCTGCATTCCTTACAGGAGGATAGCAGCACAGGAGAGAGGGGGTGAAGAAACGAGGTCAATGGCTTGGTCATTTGGCATGATGCGCACAGCACGAACACTTGATGGGAGTCCGTGAAAGATCCGTTCATTCCGACTCCAGAATAGGCACAGAAGGGATGATTCAAGTTGGATTAAGGGATGAAGTCAACGGTCCTCATCCGCCAATCAAATGCCAAGATACCGCATGTCCACCCAGCCCCTACGGTCTCTCCATTCTCCCAAATAAGGACTGTTCTCTCTAATATGCATTCTACAGTGATGAGAAAAGCCTTTTAAGATCCTCCAAAGGCTTGGTATTCGTCCTAATCATCCTAGTACCCGATCTTCGTTGTTCTTCCCTATTCATATCAAATATAGAGAGATGTGCATGATGCACTGCGAATCTATACTCGAATGGGAATGATGACTCCCTGTTTTCCATTCTACTTCACCACTACGTAGCACCATGCGAGAGTAGCATACACTCGAACTAGGAAGATATCTCTCTTCCCTCTCTTCAAATGGAGGCGATCGAGTGTGGTGAGCGGAGCAAATGAAGCGTTCTCAACGATTATCCAACTCGCTATTCAAGAGGATTGGATTTCGCTGTTCTGTACCAGTAGTCGAAATCAAGGGCATCCGAATCGAAAAGGAGAAACCAATGCTCATGAGCCAATCAGGTTTCAAAATGATTAATGGGCGCAATGGAATCGCGGTTATCCAAGATGCGTGAATCGGCTAAGCCTCTCAATTCATTATTTCTTGTTAGCGAATGAAGGGTTTAACGTTATTTGCCTTGATGCGTATGTGACCTCTGACGCGTCTCATGTGTAGTTTCCGTTGTTCTGAGCACGCTGGTGTGTAACAACGGGGAGGTGTACGTGGCCGTGACGAAGAAGTGCACGGGATGGGGAACGGAGGAGTCGTACAAGATTCTGAATGGAGCGACAGTACTGAAGACGAGCGCTGCGTTCGCGAGCAACGAGCAGCGCACGGACGAGTATTGCTTGACTGCGACGACAAACAACCAGTACACATTCAAGATCATCGACAGTGTTGGTGATTCATGGACGAACGGAGCTTGGGTGAGCGTTGCTGGTATCTACGGCAACGTGGTGTTGAAGACGACGTTGGTTGCGAAGCGCGAGGAGGAATACGCTCTGTCGCTGTACTACCCGATCATGAAGAACGTGGAGTGGAAGATGTACACTTCTACCAGCAACATTGATCCCAACTGGAACACGCTGAACTTTTCGGATGGCAGCTGGCAGACGGTGACGCTGGGTTCTGTGACAGCGCCTGCGACGGGCAGTCAGTACTTCCGTAAGACGTTCACTGGCATTCCCAACATGGCTGCGTACGAGGTGGACATGAACTACCGCTACGGTATCATTGCGTACGTGAACGGCGTGGAGATTTATCGTGACCACATGCTTGACGGCACTGTGTCTTCATCCACTCCCTCCAACGGCGCGTTCGAGAGTTACGGTTACCACGGCGTGATTCGTCCCGCGAAGGAGATTGAATCATCGAGCGTACTGGCGGTGGAGCTGCATTTCCCCGCGGGCACAGCGAGCACGTCAGTGGACTTCAACGCCTTCCTGGCTTCGGTCGCCCCTTCCACCCCCGTCACGGAGAACACCAAGTGCTTCGTGTACCCGTACTCGGTGACGGTGAGTGCGACGAGCGGCACCAACATCGGGTACATCTTCAACTGGGGCAGAACGGACTACTACAATGCACCCTCAAATTCCCTTCCCGCAACTGTGAACTACGAGTTGACTGGACCCCGTATGCACGTGAACGGCGTGCGCGTGTGGCCCTACAGTTACACCACGCAGGCTCCCCGTGCCTTCACGCTGGCTGGCGCCATGAGTTCTTCGAGCACCTACACGAACGTGGTGACCGTCTCTGGCGCTCGATACGAGTCTAGCACGTACAATACGTTCTATGGCTACTTCAACGCGAAGCCGTACCAGTCCTACCGTCTCACGCTGACAGCGGCTGTGAGCACGTCGTATATCTATTCGGTGGAGGTGCAGCCCATGACGTGCGCTGGCCTGCTTCCTTCAGGCATCGAGTTCAGTCCCAACTCGTACATGGCGTACACCAAGTTCACTACGCTGAGCATCCATCCCACTGTGCAGGAGTTTACTGACTGCCAGATTTCTCCCACGCTGCCTGCGGGACTGACCTTCACCTCGGCGACGTGTTCGATCTCGGGCAAGCCGACGGTTGCTTTGGCGCAGACGACCTTCACGATGACCTCGACTCGCGACACGCGCACGTACCAGGGCACCTTCACGCTGCAGGTGGTTGACTGCACGGGCACGCTGGCGCAGGTTTTCCGTTCTTACAAGGGCAACGCGCAGAAGGAGTCGTTCTCGATCAAGGACATGACGACGCAGCAGGTGGTGCTGAGTGTGGCTGCCAACTCGGGTCAGCCCTCGAGCGTGGACTGGACGACGTACCTGTGCTTGACGAACCCCAAGTACGAGATCGACGTGGGCTCGACGGATGACGCGTGGATGGAGACGTCCAGACTGTACATCAACGCGGTGCTGAGCGAGGACGAGTACGAGACGATTGCGCGCCTGCACTACGACTCCAATCTGGGCTTCGCAGAGGACCGCGTGATCATCGCACAGTGGTCGGTGGCACCGCAGTCACAGTGGTTCTACAAGATGAACGAGGTGCCAGCGAATTGGTACAACTCGGAGACCTCGGGCTGGAATACCGGCTCGATGGGCGGTTACACGGGCGCGACGAACCAGATCCAGCTGTACAAGAAGACGTTCAACGTGGCTTCGCTGAACGACGTGGCTGGTTTCGTGATCTCGCTGCGCTACATCTACGGCTGTGTGATCTACATGAACGGTGTGGAGGTGTTCCGCAATGGCGTGAACGGTGATTTGAGCAGTGCGAGCGTGGGTCTGAACGCGTACACGAACCTGCACTACCACCAGATCTCGCTTCCCAAGACGACGATCGCAGTGGGTGAAAAGCCTGCCGTGAACTACCTGCAGGAGGGCACGAACACGATCGCGATCGCGATTGTGGCGCAGACCTCCTCCCAGACGAACTCGTACTTCGACTGCGCGGTGCGTCTGATGGGCAGCGTTGCCAACTCGCGCATTTTCGGGTACACTCTGGACTACACCGACTTCGACGACGGCTACCCCGACGATCTCGCCAACCTCCACTACGTGAACTACCTATCTATGGGGAGCTGCGACGACAACCACTGGACGATCATCTTCGACAACGACCGTCGCGAGTGGATTTCGAGCGTGGATGCCTACCTCGAATACGAGCAGAACAATATGCAGCCTACGCAGTTCACGCTGAAGGCGCGCAACAGCAACTTGGAGGAGTGGACGACGCTCCGCACTGTGACGGCATGAGCTGGTCGCTGGAGGGCGAGCACAAGATCATCTGGCTGTCGAACAGCAAGCCCTGGAACCAGTACCGCTTCGAGAACATTGGCACGGGCAATCCTGCTTCGTGTGATTGGATGATTGGTGGCTTCAATCTGTACGCCAATGCCATTCCCACCAACATTCCTGACCTCTCCTACACTACGCCCGTCGTCATCACGCTGGGCGTTGAGATGGGCGAGATCTACGCCAACTCGGACTATTTCTTCGATTTCACCGTGACGCCCGCGCTGCCCGCCGGCATCTCTCTCGATCCGAATACGGGTAAGATCTCGGGCACGTGCACCGTTCTTACCGCCGCTACGACCTACCAGATCACCGCCAAGAAGCTTGGTGGTGGCACGACCACTGCTTCGATTACGCTGTCGGTGGAGCTCTGCACTGGCGACAAGCACCTGATCACGCTGGTGGCGCGTCTGGACTCCTGGCCTTCGGAGGGCTCGTACAAGCTCTTCTCGGGCAAGGGCACGACGGGTCAGATGGTTGCTTCCGACACTGGATTCAAGGTGGCGAACGGTCTGAACTACGGCGACTTCTGTGTGCCGAACAACATCTACACGCTCGTCTTGTACGACTCTGCCAAGGACGGCTGGAACAACCCTTCTGGCTACTACCTGACGATCGATATCGGCGCGATGGCGTTTGAGATGGGCCAGTTCCCTCGTCAAGTGGAGTCGATTTCGACGATGTTCTCGTCGCTGCTTCCGTTCCAGATCGAGACGGACACGTGGAAGGTGTTTAACAGCGCGGAGGCTGTGGCGGCGGACTGGACGAGTGTGAGCTTCGACGACGCTGCGTGGTCTTCGATGAAGGCGGCGGACTTCGGCAACCACATGGGCACGACGGCGTACATCAGACACGAGGTGAACATTCCTTCCATCGACGACTACTACGTGCTGAACGTGCGCGTGAAGTACACGGGCGGTGTTGTGGTGTACTTCAACGGCGTGAAGGTGGCGCGCTTCAACCTGGAGGAGAACTACGACGCTTCGACTGAGGCGACTACTGCGCACGACGCCACGCTCTTCTCCAAGTTCCACGTGATTCTTCCGACGGTGAGCGCTGTGAGTGGCAAGAACGTGATCGCCTTCGAGATCCACCGCGCTGCTGGCGAGAGTGCTGTGGTGTTCGACGCGACGGGTGTGTTCGGCGTGAACGACTGCTCTGTGGTGGTGGACACCTTCTCTTCTGTGGAAGGTGAGGTAACGGGTTGTGCCAAGGAGAGTCTGCTGGATATCGTTCCCACGACCTACGGTACCATCGCGAATGTGGTTAATGCCTTCCTGGCCTGGACGGTGGAAAACGAGGAGGGTACCAAGTTCAACACGTTCGCGCTCCAGACGAACAACGCTGTGACGGGTTACGGCTTCTCGGTGTATGCGCGCTTTGAGGACACGGACGAGTACACGAGCGCGCTGGCTGTGACAGAGCAGGCGACGAAGCAGCAGGATCGCAACACCTGGGAGATGCCGGCGGGTATTGCTAGCTTCCGTCAGTTCCGCTTCGTGGTGGATTCGGCTGCCTCCGCCACGGTGAGCACGAACGCATACGCCATGGTGTACTGCAAGCCGAGCGGCAGCGGTTCTTGCCCGGCGATGGGCGACTATCCTGGCGTGGGCGAGGGTCAGATTTCTCCGGAGAAGTGTGCGGAGGGCTTCAGAGGCTACTCGTACAGAACGTGCACGAACGGTGTGTTGGGCGATATCCAGAACGACAAGTGCGAGTACAAGCTGCCTTCCAGGATCGAATACACAAATAACAACATGGAGTTTGTGATGGGTGCGGAAGCGTCGAGCGGCGTGCCTCGTTACCGCAACATCATCACGGAGTTCTTCATGCAGGAGAACACGCCGCTGCCCGAGGGTCTGAAGATCGATGCGGCGACGGGCGAGATCACGGGTATTCCTACGGCGACGATGGATGCGAAGACGTTCACGGTGCGTGGCAAGAACCCTGCTGGAGAGACGTTCGTTGCGATCACGATTTTGGTGCGAATTGGTCGTTGTCCTCCTGAGGGCGTGTTCGAGCGCACTCCTGTGGGTGAGGTGGCAGTGTACCAGTGCGCCATGCAGGGCAGCTACGTGGGTACGCAAAAGAGAGCGTGCATTCTTGGCAAGAAGGACGGTGAGTGGCAGAAGGCGACGGGATTCTGCATGCCCGTTGTTGCGATTGTGCTGCTCGTGATTGTCGTGATTGCGGTAATTGCGGCCGTTGTTTTGATTCTCATGCGGTCGCGCAAGACGAAGGCTGTGGGTGGTGTGAAGGGCAAGAGCGGGAAGGCTTCTGGTAGCAAGAAGGTTCCCAGCAAGAAGTCTTCGGTGAAGGTTGTGAAGGTGTAATGGTTATGCGTGTGTTTGTTGAGAAGAATGTTTGGAGGAAGAGGTATTTGAATTGGGGTTTTGATATGGCTTGAACGGAGTACTGGAAAGGGTTATGGTGATAGAAATCACAACTACGTTGTTTGAACAAAGAACCGGAGACAACAATCACTTAGTTGATCTCTTCGGAAGAGAGGACTTCTTGGTGAGGAAGTGAACAGCGAGCACAACACCAATCAGAACAATGAGGATGAAGTAGATGATAGGATACTGCTTCTCCTGGGATGCCATCACTTCGCACCCCACATCGGACACACGAGGAATGGAAACAGAACTGATAACCAGTGAAGAGTCGGTGAACTCAGCGATATCGGAGAACGACTTTCCCAGCAACTCCTTCTGTTCCTTCAGCTGATCGACGCCTTCGATGGTGCAATTCATGTCCAGAATGTTGTGCTCCTTCATGGGCGCGTCAGTGCAGCCCATTACTTGGGCATACCAACGAGACATCGTAAAAAACACGCTATCCAGTCGAAGGGTGGAGTTCTTCGCTTCCACGGTTTGGAAGGTATATACATTACGCAATGATCCAACGAAGAGGGACTCAGCACATGCCTTTCCCTCGTAGCTTGTAGCCTTGATCTCGAATTCGGTTGGGTGTTCCTTCTTTCCGGTAATAACGGCATTAGCGATTCCGGCTATTTGTGAGTGGGTGGGACGATGAATACATGAGTCATCAACACTGAAGCAGGTGAGATCGTAGGTTCCGCAGTCTATGGGTGATACGATCGAGCAAGACAATAACAAGGAATGGGAGAGGAGGATGGGGTATCTGAAATGGGTGCTTGGTGCTTCATCTTCTCCAGAAGAAGAGTTGGAAACAGTGGGAGGGTATTTGCAGTAAGCGCAACAGTAATGATGTTGAGAATAAGAAGGGAGCGCATTCGGTGAGAAGAATAATGAAAGATGTATCTTTGAAACGGCTCGAAAACGAATAGCAATCTTTCATACGTTTCCGCATTGAAGAATGATGCTACTCGGAGTAGAGTGATGAGTAGTGGGTTTCGAAAACGGGTTCGTTGTCATTCCGGATTCCATTACCAATGCCTTTCCTAGCATCGCCATCCTTTGAACAACACATTGTAGTGAAGGTGGTTAGGGAAATGGGGCTGATTATGAGCTGAGTCTTCGCTTTCACTATTCGGATTGTGTGAAGACCCATTCCGGTTCCTTTGCAGTTTCATGGACTGTGCATTGCATAGTGAGTGTGGGAGGGGGAGTAGTTGATCCTTCCAAGAGCGATGGATGCGGAGCCGTCTTTTGAAGTGTGCATTCTGCAGTTTTAGTTGATATAAGCAAATATGCATGGAGAAGGACGTGGGGATGACACGAGTAGTCTCAATCGTTCATGGTAAGGGATTGGAGGAAGGGGTGAAGGGGAGATTTCTTTACGTGATGCTTGCATTCCGAATAGTGGGCTAGAGTTGGTGTTTGATGATGTGGGAGGTTGTTCTTCTTGTATGTTGATAGAGTTGGTGTTTCTTCGTTTTGAGTATTGTTAGAGTGAAGATGAGTTCATTCTGTTTCTCTTACATGTCTTAGTGTGATTGCTCGCGATTTTGCTCACAGGATGCTGATGCTGTGAATCTACTTGCAATGAGAGAGTCGATTTGTGTAATGAAGGCGTTGATGTTGCTTCAGTTTGAATTGTCGCTCTTCTCTTCGTAATGTTTATTAATGATGAAGCGAGTTATTTCTTTCCTTGCAGGAGTGTAACTGCGTCCTTCTCCTGCCGACGCCTTGAATCTTTTCAAGAAAGACTGCTTAGTGTTGCTGCTATTTGTTTAAACACGATCATGATGTGAACGAGAGTGAAACTCAGATACTCCCATTCTTTCGCTAAAGAAGACTTGTCTCTCCTTTTCGTATGCTCCTCTGGATTGTATGGCTCTATATCTGTACTGTAGTTATGCGGGATTACAGAACGGTTCGCAATTCCTGTGATGAGCTTCATTCCTGGATGGGAATGGAGATTTGAATGGACCTCGATCAGTATGTGCACGAGCAGTTCCGGCAACGCGGCGTCACGATTAGCAAGTTCAATAGCACGGATCCGTCGTATGTGCCTGTCCCGTATGAAGTGAAACAGAATGTGGTGTGAAATCATCGTTCGATGTGCGTAAATGACGCGTTCGTGCTGCTTTTGTATTTCGTGAACCGGAACGATACGTGGAGAAGAGGTGTGATTCGGAAGCACGTGAAACAGGGAATGGTGATCGAGGGCAAGCGAATCAATTTAGTGCTTGTGATGTCGTCGCCTCTTCGTTCAACCAAAGCAATCAAGATGCTAGAAGAGGGGAGTAGTGCGCATAACGGTATATTGGTATCGATCCACGGGGATTCGTTTTCCAACGTGACGCTTTCTGTGTTGAACGCGTTTATGTGGGTACGGGACTATTGCAAGGAGCCGGCGTACAAGAATGCATGGGTTCTCTTTGGGAATCTGATTCACTATCTGAAGACAGCTCCGCGAGAATTCCTCTACGCAGGCCACGCTTCGCACATCCCTCTCCGCAGAGGATGGAAGAGCAAGGACATCCGTTTGTTTCCGTTGGATTACCCAGTACGCAGATGGGTATACGTTGGGGGCGGTGCGAATCTGCTTTCACGCGACTTGATCCCGTACATCAACATCGATATGTGATCATTCTGCATTCGGAGGATCTTCTGATTGGCGTGATTCCGTGTGGCAACGTGCCTGGATACGAACTGTTTTCAGACTACAAGTGGTTGAAGTGTGTGAGGATCCAATCTTTGTCCACCGATTGAAGAGGATGTGTTTGTTTCGGAGGGTGTATGAGAGCGTTTCGTTTTCGTGAATTGCTCTGCATGATTGCGTTGTTTGTTACGAATAGATATTATGGGTGTGGTAGGGAGATGGAGAGTACCATCTTTCAGTGTTCGAGAGTGAATTGGAATGATTGGAAGAGAAGTTGATTTCTGTGATTGTATTGTCATTTCTGTGAAGGGATGACGGGAACAGAGAGCGTTGGAGTGGATTACACTTCCCTGTGTGTTCTGTGAGGGCTAGTGGAGTTTAGAATTGTGAAGATGTGTAAGAGAAGATGGAATTTGGGGAAAGATGAGGCGTGGGGGAAATCGAGAAGGAGAAGAGTATTCTGGGTCTTTAAGCATTGGTTCAAAAGGAGAAGAGCTTCTGGTGATAAATCAATGCATAAGGGACGAAAAGGCGTATTGGGTGTAGGCGTTCAGTGACAGTGCTTTGGGAGAATGACCATTGCTTTTGAAATGAGAGAAGAATTGGATTGAGAATTGGAGGATAGGGAAAGAAGAAATCTGGCTGCAATTCAGAAAGAGTTTACCTATTCGCACTCTATTCTCCAGAATGAGTGTAAGGAATGACTACGAGTTCAAGAACAAATTGGGGGAAGGGTAAGCGTGAAGTGGAGCGAATTAGAGTTAGAGCGTTTGGCGAGGTGTTCGTAGCATTGGATAAGAG
>JANPWJ010000162.1:0-14218 GCA_027406325.1 Blastocystis sp. subtype 2
CCGTCCGTGCTGTTCCAGTCGTTCATCGACAAGGTGGTGGAGAAGAGTTAGTGTTACTTTATGGGGTTGTTTGTTCGCATGTTCACTATTCTCTTTGCTTCATGACGGTGATTGCGATTTTGTAACGCAACGGAATGTGGGATCTAATTTGGACTATCGTGTTCATGCTCTTTGTGTTGCGTGTTCAAATGGATGTGCTGCTCATGTATCATGCCGTTACGAGGATGGAGGAGGAGGCCCGTAACGAGAACTATGGAGTGCTGGAGTCTTTTCCCGAAGTTGCCGACTTCTATTGTCCGACATGCCACAGGCGTTTTTCTACCTACGACCACTGCCATCGGCATGCCGCGGCTCGGAATCACAACATATCGTCCTTGTATTGCAAGTACTCAACGATTGGACTTCCGAAGTGTCATCGGTCTTCTCCGTAATCGATAGTGTGCGGAGTGTGAGTGCGTAGAGTGATGGAAGAGGACTACCAGTTTGGCAGTTGCTGTTTCGCGGGGAGAAAGCGGAAGATGGAAGTCAGTGATCTCGCGTGCGTGTTACTCGTAGGATATTCACTGGGTGTCGCCGTACGATATCGATCCGAAGGAGGGAACCCGCCTTCCCGTCTTGTATGGATTGTGCGATGGTCATTTAGGAACGAACGCGGCGCGTTATCTCGCCAACGAGATCGAGGAGGTACGGGAGGGGAAGCGGATATCACGTAGTTTCTCCTTATGCGCAGACACGATCGGCTCCCGTCTGCGGGCGATGTGCGCGACGCGTTCAAGCGAGCCCGTGATTCGTACATGCGCGAATACTGCTACTCAGGGGACATCAGCGGCAGTACGAGCACAATCGTGATCAAGTGGGTGTCTTCACGATATATGACGCGCAGAAACGAGGGAGAGCTGATCATTGCCAACATCGGAGACAGCAGCGCGTACATTTGCTGTAACGTAGGTTTTCCTGTCCTCCCTCACGGCAGAGGAACGGCGAACCCTTTTCGGTTACCGTGAATCACCGCGTGACGGACGACAAGGAGAAGCAGCGCATTTTGGCAATCGGAGGGAAGATCAAGGACAAGCGTCTCTTCGGGCAGCTCTCGCTGTCGCGCTCCTTCGGAGACTGCCCGTACCGGTCCTTCCTGTCCGTCGAGCCCTCGATTTACTCTCTGGAAATCGACAAAGTGTACCATCGCTACATCATTCTCGCTTCGGATGGTGTGTGGGACTATGTGCGTTTCGTGCCGCCCAGTGATCCGTAGCTCTCAATAGGCGACGTGAACGCAATCGTGAGTTCTGTGCTGACCCAAGACATATCCTTTGCTGAATCAGAAAGGAATCCTTCATTTGTAGCGGGTGAAACGTGCGAAGAAGAAGGTGATGAGGAGGTTGCTGGACCGAGCAGCCACTCTCGTCTCGTATGAGGCGTACGTGCGAGGAAGCACGGACAACATCTGTACCATGGTGATATCATTAGCTGACTCTGACTGCTGTGTTTGTTGTGTTCATTCCGTTGTGAGTCCTGTATTCCGCTTCCATGTCTCAACTTTCCACAGTATATTACACCAATGCCTTTCAATCCAAAACGCACACTCCCTTCTTCCAATACCCTCCCAATCCGGCAAGAATCGCACATCCCTCAAGGCGATCAAAACGGGAATTCAGAGATACTGGCCCACGTCATCGAATCGGGAAGACAAGCGCATAATCTCATTCCAGAAGAGAAATGTTTAGCAGAGCTTTCACCCAGACCTCGCGTGTGGCTTCCAGCATTGTGCGAAACAGTTCCGTGAAGACGGTCGTGAAAAGACACTCCCATGGTCACGCCGGAACGCCTCCTCCCCCCTACGTGCAGAGAAAACTGCCCTCGAAGTCTGTAGGGATTGTCGGTTTGAAGGAAGTAACGGGTAGCTTTCTGAGCACGCCGAGCTGATTTGGGAGGACGGAGTCGCTCCCGAAACGGCCATCGATTTCGATGTCCAGACGATCAGCACGGGACGCGCTTTCCTCTGGGCATTGAGCGGTTTCAGCTTCTTCTTCTTCTTGTACCAGGGAGTGAAGCGCTACGATCCCTCGCATCTGAAGCGTTGTGTAGGAGAGGGAATCGCGCGTGACGTGTAGGTTCCTCGCGAGAATCCTAAGGATATGCATTAACGTAACGGCAACTTGCTTTTGACTGTCAACTTTATATTCCTGGGTGTTTGTTCGAAGTAGCGTCGTTTGAGCATGAGTATCACAGTTCTTCTCATGAACTACCGTAACTCTTCTCATAAACTGCCGCAACTCTTCTCACGAAACACTCTCATAAACTACAACTCTCACTAACTCCCACAAACACTCCATAAGACAAAACAGTACCAACCATATCCCTCAAGAAGCATGTCCTTACACGTAGAACATCTTGTCCTTCATCGTATAGTCGAAATCAAATGCCTCCAGCGCCGCCAAGTCCGCCTTCACGCTGGCCTTCGAGGAAGTCGTCGAAGAGGTGCTCGTCGTGTCATCTCCGTCGCTCACGCGCAGAATGTCGCGCGTGCGGAAGCACAGGAGATGCGCGTAGCGAGCAGGCGCGCAGATGCCGATGGAGCGCGTGCAGCGGTTGAAAAGGTGGCAGAGGCCGAAGGTGAAGCTCTCCAACTCCTGCACCTGCAGGTTGTTGTCGTCCACCAGCATCGTGTAGCGGCAGGAGCGGCCCGTGCCCTTGATCGACGCCTGCGACTGCAGGTAGAACTCCGTCGTGTCCTTCGACACGATGCCCGTGTCCACCACCAGACCCGCCTGCGCGTTGCCGTTGCGGTCCGCGGCAGCCGGCTCGGGGAAGAACTTCACCGTGTGGCGCTTCTGGCAGATGATGAACGTCAGCTTCAGCTCGCCGGGGTAGTTGGGGAACACGCGGTGGAAGGCGATGTAGATCTTGGGGATTTCCTCGCGCAGCAGCAGCTCGAACATCTGGTCGCCCACGCCGTCGCGGAAGAAGATGACCGACTGTGGCGGCTTGTTGTTCTTGCGGTAGTAGTTGTTGAACAGACCCTCCATCATGTTCACCATGTCCGTGATCACCTCCTTGCCGCGGCGCTGCACGTGCGCCTCGCCGGCGTACTGTGTGTAGTCCTTGTCGTACGTGCCCACCACCGAGGCGACCGACACGCACTTCTCGCCGGGCATCGGGTGCGTCACATCCGCGCCGCACACCATCACGTCGGGCTTTCTCTACGCCTCACGCTCCTCGCAAGCCACGCACCAGCAGCGGCGACGCGCACACGCAGTTCTTGCCGCCCAGCTTGGCGTTGATCTTCTGGGCAATGTTGCTGGCATAGCCCTTGCCGATCATCTTCATCATCTTGCTGCACACGATGCACTGCGACGGCACCTTGAACACCGTGTCCGACAGGCGCTTGATCTCCTCTACGCCTCACGCCCGCGTCTCTCGCCCACTGTACTCCTGCGTGCTGTTGCCGCTGATGAAGAAGAAGAACAGGTCGTACTTCTGCCCGCGCTTCGCCAGCTCCTGCACGCGGTTGTTCAGCTCCAGCTCCACGCGGTTGATCGACGTCTGGATGATCGGCATGTCCGCCGGACCCGGGATCGAGATGATGTGGCTCAGCGCGCGGAAGAACTCGTTCGTGGTGCGCTTCACGTCGCTGCGGTCGTCCAGGAACAGCGCCATGCATCGGTTCTACCGCTCACGCCGCCACTCATCGCCCACGATACGCATCGGCTTCTCGAAACGGTCGTTGTTCCTCCAGGCGCCGTTTCGGGGGTCGGCGCGCACGGGACCGCACTTCATCGTGGGCACGGGCAGCAGCGTGCCGGGCACCTCCTCCAGCTTGGTGCCCACCTCGATGTCGAAGGACTTCAGCAGCTGCAGTCGCACCTTGTCCGACTTCACGTAGTCCACGATGGTGCGCTTGCAGTCGGCGGGGTTCGCGGCGGCGGACTACGAGTCAGCGAGCGACGCCGCGCCCACCTTGATCATCTGGGAGGTCTGGAAGGGGGAGAGGAGGCGGTTGAAGCGCTGGTTGGGCTTCACGAACAGCAGCTCGATCGGCACGTAGGTCTTCTTGGCGGTCTCCATGAGCGGCGCCTGCGGGTAGCGCAGCTGGATCTTGTAGGTGTCGCGGAAATAGTCCTTCACGCTGGTCTCTCGCTTCACGCCGTTCTCCTCGATCATGAACTTGCACGACGCCGCCGTCAGGTGCGAGAACTTCTTGATCGTGTATGTGTGGCTGTAGCCCTGGTGCTTCGTGTACACCTTCACGCCGAACAGCGTCTTGGAGAGCTACGCGTCAGTCCCGCTCGCCGCACCCACATCCGTCATCGAGCGCTTGCCCACCATGCCCGTGTTGTCGTCGAAGTTGCGACCGCACACTGCCTTCACCGTGTTGAGCAGCGGTCCCGCCACGATGAACGCCGTGGCGCACTGGTCGATGGCCAGCATCAGGCCCTGCTCCGTCACGCGGAAGTTGTAGTTGATGCCCATGCGACCCTCCAGCAGGTTCTTCTCCAGACCGAAGGTGCTGCCGCAGTACACCTTGCTGGACTGGCACACCAGGTTCTTGTCCATCGTCGTCTCGAACATGATGGCGTTGGAGAAGGCCTGGATGAAGCGCTCGTCCGCGTCGCGGAACATGTCCGTCATCGTGATGGTCTCCGTCGGCGTGATCTTCACCTCCACCTCGCGACGCTCGTCCAGCGGGACGATGAAGCTCGTCTGGGGAATGGACTCGCGCGAGAAGAACAGGGACTTGAAGTCCGACCAGAACACGTTGTGCATCATCTCCCTCGCCTTCGGGTCGTTGCGCAGATTCGACATCACCTTCATCGTCTCCTCCTTGTTGAGCAGCGACTTCTTCTCCACGCCGCCCACGCGAACGACCATCTTCAGGTCGTACTTGTAAATCGAGAACGGGCGAGTCGATCTCCAGTTCAGCTTCACCAGACTGGTCGTCACGCGGAAGGTTCTTCCACGGTTGTTCGACGCCTTCTTCATCGCCTTTGTGATGAACGTCTCGTTGTACTTCTCTGCCAAGGGATCCTGCTCAACAGCGTTTTCACTGCTCGCCGTGGGAGGCGCTGCCTCCGGAACTGTGGACGGTGCCACTGCTGGCACTGGGGCGGGGGGCTGGGGCGGAGGAACGACTTCCATAGCGGAGGGCTCGCTGGGGATCTTGTTCCACTTCAGAGGTTCAGGAGCCTGGTTGTTCACCTGACCCGGCATGATCTGGGTTCTAGGAGCCGGAGCACTCACAGATGCCATCGCGGACTTGTTAAGCAAATCGGGAGCGCCGGGCATTCTGATCGTGGTTCCCTCATCGGAGGAATGAGAGGAGTCGGCGTCGTCGTCGAATGCGTAAGCAGGCTGACCTATTCCCTAAAAGGCAGCGCGTTTGAACTACGGTCTCTTCCGCGTCTGCTGCCACTCGCACTGGCTCCACGGCCACTGCCTCTCTGACCACCATTCCCTCTTCCACGGCCTCGGCTCGAGTAGTAGCCTAAAGCGGTGAATTCGCTTCTTCAGTGCGCACCGTCGTTGTTATCGTAACCAGATCCGTTCATAAACGATTGTGTGATGGATTTCCCTTCGTATGACGATGGATCCTGGGGTAAAATCGCCTCCTTTCAAACTGCCGTTGTTTATTCCTGCTTGTCTTCCTTTATCCGCTCCCCGTTGTGCTGCTTTTCAGTGTTTTTGGATCCCAAGTCCAATGAGCGTGTATCACGACCTCCCTATTGCTCCGAATCGATCTCTTCCCCGTGGTCCCTTCCTCCGTGAATGGCGTTCTTGTGAGGAAAGCGCGTTGGGAGTGGATATGTCTCGTCCTCAAAAGCAGTTGTTGATGACAGACACGACAATCTGAAACACGATCCTGGTTTTCCGGGGAAGGCGCACATTTCAATTCCGCGAATCGCAATGTCCGATGAACAAGAAATCGCGCTGACGATCAACATTCTCGATGGAGACAGAGTCGCGATTCGGGTCCGCGAAGACGCGACTGTGCAGCAACTCAAAGCAGTCATTTCGGAAAGGACAGGCATCTGTGCCGACAAGCAGCGTCTGATCTACCTCGGGCATCAGCTGAAGGACGAAAAGGCGCTCGCAGACTATCACATTCACGACGGCGTGTGCATTCAACTCGTGAAAGTCGAGGAACCAGCGCCTTCGCGTGATGGTGAGTTCGCCGACGAGGACGATTCAATGCTCCAAGCGCGCTACGTCGTCTACCTCCCCATCCGCATTACGGAGACGACGTTCCGTCCAACGGCAGGTGAAGAGCATGCAATCCAAGGCGCTCCTCCCGTGGAACGCTATCCCTCGTCCGCTCAGCGTCAACCGCCCATATCGACGACGGACGTGCTGCTCCACCGACTGAGCTCGGCGACGGAGAACATGGTGGAAGAGAGCCACCGTCTGGACGGAGTGAGTGCGGTGGAGATGGACCAGCCCTCCGTCCACTCGCTGATCCACTCCTACGAGCGCGTGGTGGATTCTCTCAGCGACTTCTACCACTCGAGTCAGGGGCAGCACTCGCCCTCGGAGGAAGAAGCCACGGCGAACAAGGAGGCGATTCGGAAGGCGATCAGGGCTATTGGTGACGTGTCCTGGCTGCTTTCCTCGAAGCTGTCTCCCGTGTCGTAATGAAGTTCTCAAACGATGACAATCGTTCTCAAAGGATAACGCTGATTCTCAACACTCCAAAGCCTCGCAAACAAACAGGAGAACAATTCCGCACATGTCGTTTGTTGACGAAACACAACTCCTCATAGCGAGAGAACGGAGAGATCCGCAAATCCTTCAGCTCAACAGAGCGGTTGCAAAAGTCGGTGGGCGTCTCTACACTTCACACTCTCCCTACAAACGCATACTGCTATACGAGGCATCACTGTCGTCGGAGGTGGCGAGGTCGCACCAGTCCTTGTACACCTTCTCCGCCACCTCCTGCGAGGGCAGGATCACGAGCATCCTCGAATCGTCCAGCCAGTTGAAGTAGATGTTCGACTTCACGTCGTAGTGCTTGCTGAAGAAGGTGGAGAAGTGCTTGGAGTTGAACCACTACACGTCACAGCCGCTGCCAGCTGCTACGGGAGGAATGGACTCGATCATCAGCACGTGACCGCGGTCCTTCAGCGCGCTGTTCTGGTTCACGAGGTTGTTGTACGCATCGACGCGCAGCGGCAGCGCGTGGTACATGTGATAGAGCGACACGCAGTTCACACAGCCCAAGAACTCGCGCATCGTCTCCGTCACGTCTTGCTTCCCGCTGAGCGACGGCAGGAGAGGAATCGCTACGCGTCACTCGAGACAGCCAAACCCACCCTCTCTCTTGAACCCACAGCGATAGAACAGCTTCAGGAAGAGAATGCCCGTCATGTACGCGTCGTTGGCTACGACTGATTCAACTCTTCTCCACTCACCCGCGTCGTGAATCCGAATCGACCCATCTTGGATCAGCGCACTCTGCACGGAGGGCTCGCCGAAGTACCACTCGTTCGCCTGCACATGACCCTCCTCCGTGAAGACGCACCTCGGCGTACGACTTAGATAGGCTCAGCGAAGCCAGATTCTCGTCGCGAAGCGCCTCCATCTCCGTCACCAGCTTCATGTCGACGAACGTGTCGATGCGCTCCATGAACTGCAGGAACTCCGTGAGGCGTGCGGGCAGCTCTCTGTAGATGCCGCCCAACATGTACGCCAAGTCGCCCATGCCCTGGAAACCGATCAGGGGCTTGTGACTGTCCAGAATGGCTTCCACGACGAGTCGAACGCCCGCGTGGTTGGTGATCTCCGGGAGCGTGGCGGTGAAGGCCTCGGACGCCTTCTTCGCGATGGTGATGCGAGTGCGCTTGATCTTGCCAGAACGGAAATCCTACTCCTGACGCTGATGGGGATCGAGCACCTCGTTGTCCTGCGTATTCTCGTTCAGAATCATCGATGGATACCGTCTCGCCATTTCCTGGTACAGGAGCTTTCTCTTGTGGGAATTCAGAGGGGGAAGAAGCAGTGTGAAGGTTGTAATCGCACCGTCGGAAGCGGATTCGGACTTCGCGTTGTCGTCGTTGATTCCCCGAATCCACTCTTCGATTTGAGTATACACCTCCTCCATTTCCTCCTTCTCCTCGTCGTTCTTGTAGTCGTAGCGATCCGCGCTCAATCGCTGATATCGGAGAATGTGCTCTTCATCCGATTTGCGCAACGTAGGGATGCCCTCCGAAAACAGTCTGCCAAACTTGAAGTCGTTCTGGCGCAGGAAGGCTAGGGTGGATGCCTATTCTCGAGAAGCAGTCGAACGAGTACGCGCACAGAGAGACTGGGGTTGCACAGCTTGTGCGCGTAGGGACAAACGAAGAAGTTGAAGGGACGGCTCATGTAGCTGGTGCTCATCGTCTGTCAGAATCCTTACCACTCCTTCTCTGCATCCCATGTGAAGCAACAAATCCCCAACTACGCATCACTTGCGTGATTTCGTTCCTCACCTCGATAGGGTAAAAGTTCTCCACACTACACACATCAGACCATCCTACAAAGCATACTCGACACGATATTTCGCATAACGCGTTTCGAACTACGGGATGAGTGCACACACTGAAGCAAACCGTGTCCGCGTACACGCTCCGGAAGTAGGGCTTGTAGTCCGTCCCGCTGAACTCAAGATCGAAGGCAACGAAGTCGCAGCCCTTGATCGTCTCCAGCACCTTCGGGAGATGGGTGAGGAAGTTGGAGTCCGTCATATCGACAGTGGATTGGAAGTCGGATGGCGCTTCGGTCATGGTCAGAATCACTATGAACAAACAGGGAAACCCATGTAGGAAAATCTTAAGAAAGAGCTCTGATAATAGAAATGATGACGATCAATGCCAAGATAGCGATGATAGAGTAGAGCTGGGTCACATTGGCATTGGACACGACCTTCTCTTCAACCTTCGGCGCCTTCTCTTCCTTCACGGCCATCTTGTCGCGAACCGCACGCAGCAACGCGCAGTAGTCACACTTGTTCTACGCATCACGCCTTCTCCCAATCCCTCACCTGCGTCGACAGCGCCTTCGTCAAGCCCGTGTGGCACTTGGGGCACTCTCTGTTGTCCACCTCGCAGCCCTTCTCGTTCTCCGCCTTCAGGATGTCCTCGCCCTGCAGCATGCGGCTCATTCTGTTCAGGTACGCGACGATCGCGCTGTCGTCGCCCAGCTTCTTTCGGATGTCCGCCACGTCCTTCTTGTGCGCGGCGCGCTCCTCGTTCAGCTGAGCCAGCACCTCCTCGTTGTTCTTGCGCAGCTCCTGCAGCAGCTCCGTGTTGGTATCCACCTTCTTCTCCTTCTTCGCGGAAGCCATGTTCTTCTTCTCCTCCTCCAGCAACGCGATCTTCTCCTTCAGCGAGGCAATCGTCGCCACCGTCTTCTCCAGCTCCGCCACCTTCTTCTCCGCCTCCTCAGCGCGCTTCACGCTCGCCGTCTTCTCGTTCAGCGCCTTCGTCTTCTCCTCCAGAGCAGCGATGGCGTTGTTCTTGCTCTCAGCCAGCTCCTTGCGAGCCGCCTCCGCCTTGGTGGTGGCCTCCTTCGCGTCCTGCTGCAGCTTCTTGTTGCTCTTCTCCATCTCCGCGATCTTCGCGTTCAGCGTCTCCACCTCCTTCTCGGCAGAAGCCTTCGCGCTCAGCTCGGCGATCTTCTTGTTGCTCTCAGCGATCGTGGCGTTCAGCTCAGTGACCTTCTTCTCGTTCTCAGCCATCTTGTTGTTCATGTCAGCGATCATCTTATCCTTCTCAGCAGCCTTCTTCTCGTTCTCAGCGATCTTCTTCTCAGTCTCAATCACCTCCTCCTTCAACGCCTCAATCTCCGCCTCCTTCTCCTTCATAGCAGTCTCCACCTCCTCCACTCTCTTCTGCGCCTCAGCAGCCGTCGTCTTACTCTTCTCCTCCTCCGCCTCCACCGCAGCCGACTTCGCCTTCATCTCCTCCACCAGCGCCTTCTGCGCCTCACACTCCTTCTTGCTCTCCTCGCACTCCTTCTTGCTCGCCTCACACTCCTTCTTGCTCTCCTCGCACTCCTTCTTGCTCGCCTCGCACTCCTTCTTGCTCGCCTCACATTCCTTCTTGCTCTCCTCCACCGCCTTGCGCAGCGCCTCCAGCTCCTTCTTCAGCGTCTCGTTCTCTCTCTCCACCTCCTTCAGCGACTCCCGCGACGCGCGAAGGCTCTCCAGCTCCGTCTGGCTCTTCTTCAGGTTCTCCACGGACTCGTGCAAGCACGTCTCCTTCTCGGCGATCGTCGACTTCATCGTGAGCACCAGGGAATGCAGGCTGTTCACCTCCTCCACCTGCTGGCGGAGCTGCTCCATCTCAGCCTTCAGGGTCGCGTTCTCCTCCTTCTCCTGGGTGATGATGGACTCTCTCTCCTCCATGTCCTGGCGGAGCTTCGTCGCCTGAGACTCCAACTCGCAAAGACGCTCCTGAGAAGCGGTCAGCTTCTCGATCTCCGCCTGCAGGGAGACGATGCGCTCGTTCTCCGCCTTGATCTCCTCCTCCTTGTTCTCGATGGAGGTCTGCAGGTCCTTCTCCTGCGTCTCCAACGCCTCCGCCTTCTGCTTCTCCGTCTTCAGTCGCTCGATCAGGCTCTTGTTGAAGTCCTGCAGCTTCTTATATTTTGCCTCCATCTCGCTCATTTCGGTCGTGTTCTTCGAGTTTATCAATTGCAGCTGCAGCTTCGTGATGATCAAGCCGAGGGCCTTGTCCACCGCCTCTCTCTCCTTCGCGTTGCTTACCTTTGTCAACACGTTGTCTCTCAGAGACTCGATCGAGGTGACGTTCTCAGACGATTCCTACGCGTAAACCAACACACCCACAATCCTCCTACAGCTCCGAGTGCCTGGCTCTGGCGCGTCATCGCTCCAGACGCCATACCCGTATTGGAGCTCAAATCGGCATTCAGTCCAGTAGCCGTCAATCCTCCGACCTTCTTTCCGTTCTTTGCACTCATTCTTTCAAAACACGCTACTCTATTAACGATTATCTGCCAACAACCGATCAGTGAAACTCCCACTCTCGAAAGGAAGGACGATGTTTCGTGTCTGCCGCGGTCGTCTTGTCTCGCCGAAGGGACTGCTACGGGCGACACGATCGCTTTCTGCTCCATCGGCGGTGAGCAGCTATGGACGGGGCACAGCCGTGTCAAACAGCGAGTTTCACAAGCTGATGTCGATTTCGGGCCTGAACCCGGTCCTTTCGCAATCGAGGCATCACGACTAGAATGGGTCGGAGAGAATCGTCGTCGGGGTTTCTGGAGGTCCGGACAGCATGGCGCTGCTGCATCTGATGAGGGGATGGACCCATCCCTCCAGACTCGTCGCCGTCACGATTGATCACGGATTTCGAGAGGGTGAGTGCTGCAAAAGAAACTCATGATAGAGAGTGCTCGGGAGGCGCAGCAAGTCCATCAGTGGGTTTCTTCCATGAATATCAAGCACATCGTCAAGAAAATCGACTGGGTATTCCGATTTTCTGCCGCTAAGTCGTAGTCCTTCCTCCCCTCCAGCAAACCCACACAGTCCCAGATGGAGAAGGAGGGACGGATGCAGCGCTATCTCCTCATGAGCCAGGTCTGTCGGGAGAACCGCACGCGGAGTGTTGTCGTTGCGCATCACGGAGATGACCAGATCGAGACCTTTTTGATGCGGTGGCTTTTCTGCCTCCGTCTCACAAATAGCCTGTATCGCGGCAGTGGGTATGCCGGTCTCGCGTGCATGAAGCCCGTGCAGGAAATGGACGACGGAACGCGACGCATCCGCCCTCTCCTCCCCGTCTCCAAAGAGCGTCTTTTAGCCACATGCCGGGAGTCGAGCATCCCCTACGTGATCGACCCCTCCAACCAGGACCTGCAGTACGACCGCAACCGCATCCGTGCTGCGGTGAGTGAGATCAAGGAGAGAGAGTTGATGGACGTCTCGCGTCTCCTCAGAGCCGCCGACTTCTTCCAACTCGTATGTATGGGACTTGGGGTTGACTCCCAGATACGCAACGCCGTCGAGGGCGAGATTCACCAGCGACTTGAGGAGTCCTGCGAGTACAACAGGGAGCTGGGGATCTGTCGACTCAACGCCGACGCGCTGTGTGCGCTCTCCGACCCCGAGGTCATGGGAAGTCATGGTGTGTTCACGTCCTGACTTCTAGTTCTGCGCACCGTGTGCGCCGGTATCGGTGGATCCTCGACGCCCTCGGAGAAGGCGCTGCATCGCGTCACGGACACTATTCGACAGGAACGCGGCATGAAGAAGCCGATGCAGGTGGCGGGGTGTGTGGTACGCCGAGGGGGAAGGAGTGAGACGTAGATATCGGAGCTGAAGAGCGGCGTGTCGGTCTATGCCAAGAAGCAAAAGACGAACAAGTGGCTGTGTGTGTGTCTGGACCGCAACCAACTGCCGCAGCGCAGCATCGACACGTGCCCTTCCCTCTCTCTCCTGACGAGTAGCCACGCCGTCCCGCTCCCGCTCAATGCCTCGATCTGCTACATTAACCAGTTCAACGTGACGGCGAGGAGGCAGCAGCAGAGGAAGGACGCGCTCGTGACGATCCACCCTCTTCCCTTCATCAACGCGTTGTCCGAGAAGAGCGCACTGTCTGTGTCGTTCTTGCCTGATGCCGTGGGTGATGAGCGTGATTGTGACAAGCAGATGTTGCAGGGCCTGCTGTGCTCCAATCGGGGGATTCTGACACGGAGAAGCTTGTCGCCTGTCATTGCGAGGAGCATTCCCGCGGTCTTCGCCACACTGTGCGGGCTACGAAATGGCGTGACGTATAGAGGCGGGAAGAAGGAGCTGGTGTATTCGCCAGCGCTGAAAGTGAATCGCGTTGCTAATGTACAATTTGAGATGTCTGCGGTGCCAACGTCTGCTTTTAAGAACGTTCAACCTTGGGTTATCCACTAAACATGTTTCTTCATAGTACAGTTAGCATACAACGCCGCGAGCGGCGAGGGCTCTCAATCGCTGCTGTCGTTGCTCTTCCGCCGTCATCTGCGCGGGAATGTGGGCCTCTCTACCGCTAACGACAAGGACGCTCTCCTACACATCGCTGTTCAGCCCCGACGCGGGCTGCGGCAATTCCTCTTCCACCTTTGGCGGGAACACGGAATTGAACACAAACCAAAGCGCGCTCTTCAGGAACACGAGCAACATGATCACGACGTATTTGATGCCGTCGTATGCAAGCTCGACCATGCTCCTAAACGACAGAGACGATCCCAACACCTCGTGGATCTCCGGAATGTACACCTATCTCACAACAACGATACAGCACGTACAAATGCGTTGGACTTCTTCATGAGACTTCCGACAAACCCTCGCTCCACGGCCACAAGACAGTGCATAGGCACCAACCAATTCAAGTAGCCAGACACGAACAGGAAGCCAGAAATCACTCCGCACAAGTGGCCCACGAAGCTGACGCCCGGCATGATCACCTACGACTCACAACGGAACCCAGAAGCGACAGACATCAGAACCAGGTAGACAAGAGCGTACCACTTCCGCGGCACCGAGAAGAGACCGAAGATGCTATGTAGTGACCAACCGAAAACGAGTGAAACGAGTAGGACTCCTGCTCCATCACATAGCTCTCCACGGTGAGAAGCGAGAAGATGACGCCCGAAAAGCCAGCAGCCGAGTTCGCAATGAACGGGTAGTAGATGCTATCCGTCACGGGAAGAAGACAATCCGACAGAGAGAGAAGATAAAAGATCCCAACATACAGCAGTCCGTTCACCACCGTAAACAGCAGAATGAGGTACAGCATAAAGACGGATCCGTACTTGCGCTCCAGCGTTCGGTCTACAGCGTTGAAAGGAGCGCTCTGTCCCACTTATACTGTTGAACGAAAAGAGATTGAAGACAATATGCATAAGCCCGAGATGGGTGAAGGCGGACGAGACAATCCTCTACCGTTCATCCCCGATACACTCACCAACGTAGAACTGGTACTGCTTGATCACTGCATATGCACTAATGGCGCACTTATCGACACCCCCAAACACCAGCTGAATCACATAGACGACAACGCACAGAAGAATATAAAACACGGTGCACGGAGGAACGGAGCGGAAGAACTCTTCAAGACGCGCCGTCATGGGGAAGAATGAATATCCTTTGACAACAAACAGGCCAACGAATAAAAAGAGTGTGACTCGGTCATCAAGAACTTAGGCAGAAGTCTTCTTGTTCTCGTAGTACTCCTTCGCCTCAACAAGTCTC
>JANPWJ010000164.1:0-48099 GCA_027406325.1 Blastocystis sp. subtype 2
CATGCGATTTCACACTCCAATCACTGTCAACCAACCCACTCTCATATCCATTTCTCCCACACCGTATTCATCCACACCCCAATCACCGCGGTTCTACGCACAATCTCTCCACACTCCAATTCACGCTAATTCCACTCCATTCCATCTCCATAACACACCAATCGATTGTATTCATTCTGATAAACACACTCTGCATCACGGAATCCCATTCCGTCTTCATCACTCACTCTCTCTTCTCTCGTCCTCATACTCCACCCGTGTTCACTTATACTCTTCCCATATCTATTCGTACCATTTCTACGACAACTCTTCTCTCTTCACTCCAAACCACTCCAAACCACTCTCCATCTCTTCTATTCACGACTCCAATTCATTCTGTGGAGGAATCCCTCACTCCCATCATCACCCTTCACAACAACACTCTCTCTTTCAATTCCATTTCTACTCGATTCTCTCATTCCATTTCAACCCGTTCCATCCTTCATCAGTCCTCCTCTCCCTTCTCTCTTCCATTCTCCGTTTCACGCCACCTCATGCTCACTCCCCCCCCATTCAATCGAAACCCATTCCCGAATGAGAGAGGTGGGGCAACGCACATCCTTCATTCTTTCATCGCAACAAACACTTGTGACCCCATTTCTTTCATTTCCTGCTAACCCTTGCAAGAATGATCATTACTCCGCTGGTTCTCGCGTTGTTTATCTCCATACTTATCCGGTCGTCGTTTGAGTTCGTTCCTTGCTCCTTTCGTCCCATGTAGAGACGCTGAATACGAGAATCGCAACGAGCATGTGATCGTTATTGCAAGTATTCTGCCTGCTGCGGAGTATGCTGCTTCCTCTCTGAATCTGACCTTCTCCTATCCGAATTCATATGTGGAGACTGCCGATAGTCGTAAGAAGTGGAGCGACCTTTCCGAGGCATACAGGTACGGTATGGAGTTGCTTTCGAGATTAGGAATCATCTGAAGCGGATAAAGCACTGGAAGCTCTTCTATGCCAAGCCCATCAACGAACTTACCGTCCCGGGTTATCACTTCTATTATGGCGAGGATGTGGGTTTGGACCCGTTCTCGAACACCCTTATCTACTATCCGAAGGTGATACAAAGAGAAGTGAAGTACAACGACATTGCAACCGACTACGACGCCCGTCTGCACACTCGCGTGCAATCGCCCCCGCCTCCCGAAATCATCTTCGACAACGTGGCGGTAATCCCTCTCCGATCCATTTGGAATCTGTTTCACTTCATGGAGGGCTCGAACACCATCATCCACAATCTCTTCTACACCACCTCGCGTATTCCCGTTTCTCCTTCTCCTCTCACTCACGCTTTAGGTAAAGTACTTCTATCTTTCCCACGACATCGAGGAGGGCTCCTTCTCCGGCTGGTACCGCGGTTATCTGGACGCCATTCTGGACAACCTTCCCACAGGCGAGCGACCGACAATTCTGGAACGCGGGATGCTGATGAAACTCCACAAGAGAGTTTCATTCCGTCGTGTGGTGGGAGGTGTTGTGTGGGGTTGAGACACAGATTATTTATCGTGTGGAGTTCCCCCTGCAGCTGTTTTGGAGCGCGGAGGAGGCAACGTGGATCCGTCGTAATCTCTACAAGCAATTCAACGAACCGGAAAAGAAGACTTCCCCGCGGCAAATCACGTATTTGTCGCGACGCAGCACGAAGCGTCACATCGACAACGAGGACGAAATCGTGACTTTTTTGAACACTCTTCCCGTCATTGTGGTTTCGACGGAGCTGGACAACGCGACGTACGCGGAGCAAGCGACGTTGATGTTCAAGACGGATTTACTGATCAGCATGCACGGGAACCAGCTGAGCAACATTGTGTTCATGCACACGGGGAGTGCGGTGATCGAGATCGTGAACCCTCACTTCTACGCTGATTTCTACCCGAAGTTGAGCGAGCGATGTGGGCTGCAGCACACGGTTTTTAAGGACACGGTGATCTCGAAGGAGATCCCGTACCGGATTCGGAGGAAGTGGTGGCATCCGTACTGTGATTACGATGTGCTTGTGAAGATGCCGAAGTTGAAGAAGGTCATTCAGCGTTATGTCAGACAATGGGCCTAGTCGTTTTTCCTGTTAGAATTGCAGTGTGTTTGTTGCAGTAGTTAACGAGAAGAGTCTGAATTGAAAATCTCTCACTTGAAGACTCATATCAAAACAAACACAACAACCCAATACTAAACAACTCTTACCAGGTATCCATCTCAGCCACCAGCTGCATTTCCGCAATCTTCCACTTCATGATGTTCAGCTCGTCGTCGTGCTCCTGCTGCAGCGCGATGTAGTAGTACATCTGCTTCACCTCGTCCTCCTTTCCCTGCACAATGTGTCCCTCGCGATCGCGAATGCAATTCACCATCTGCACCGTCACCAGGTACAGGAACGCAGGATTCTGCTTCTCGATGATATGCGCGCTCTACATGTCAAACCTGCCATGTTCGCCAACCTGCAATTGCACATCCTTAATGTCGAGAATGTGCTTGTCCATCTCCAATCCCTCCGCCTGCTGCATCTTGATCACCGAATACACCTGCGCGTACGCGTGGTCGTTCATAATCAGCTTCAGCGTCTTCGTATCCGCGTTCACCCACGCCTTCAGCATCGCCGGAACGATTGACTCCTTCATCTCGTCACGCAACGCCGCCTCCAGGAATGTGGGGTCAGTGCGACGCACCTCGCGAATCGCCTTAGCGGTATCGCTCTCGCTGAAGAGCTCGTCGTACACAGCCGATAACTTGTACACAAGCGGATGCTGACTCGTCTCCCACTTCTCGCGAAGATCTTCGGTGGCGTAGGAGACGGTTTCACCCACCTTGCTCTCCTTCACCTTCTTGCTCATTTCCAACAGCGACTCGATCAGCGGCGCGTCCTTCAGCAGGTCCGCCACCTGTGCCCAGATGTTGTTCGAGTTGTCCACATTCATCAGCTCCGTCTTCATCGGCGTGCCTTCCTTCTCGTGCTCCTCCTTCAGCT
Organism: Blastocystis sp. subtype 2; assembly: GCA_027406325.1. Classification (NCBI taxonomy): domain Eukaryota; class Bigyra; order Opalinata; family Blastocystidae; genus Blastocystis; species Blastocystis sp. subtype 2. The sequence goes on from JANPWJ010000164.1 coordinate 3,004, forward strand.
TGTCCGCCGCCTCGCGCGCCTGCAGGATCTCTCTGCGCTGCGCCTCCACCTCTTCCTCATCCAGCATCACGCGGTGCGGCTTCTTGTTGCTACCCTTCAGATCCTCCCACCCATCGCGCAAGAAGAACTTCACCTTCTCCCACGTCAGGCTGCGCGCCTTCACCTTCGCGCGCTCCTTCGTCTTCTGCAGCGTCTCGCGCAGGCGGTCCTTCTTCTTCTGGTAGTTTTCTGCCTTGATGATCTTCTTCTTCGCCTCGCGTCGCAGCGCGTCCGCGTCCTCCTCGCTCATTTCCGGCGTGATGCCCAACGCCTCGTCGCTCAGCGGGTCCAACTCCTCCTCCTCCTCTTCAGGCGTCGCCTCCAGCTCCTCCACCGATGGCACCGTCTTGTCCGACTCGCTCGCCGTTGTCGCTGCCGCCGCCTTCTCCGCGCCCTCGGGGTTCACAGTCACCTTTTCATCCTTTGAAGCGTCCTTTGCAGGCTCCTTTGCAGGCTCCTTGACGGGTTCCTTTGCAGGCTCCTTCTTCGCCACCTTCACCTTCTTCGCCTTCTTGGCTGCCTTGGCCGGCTTCGCCTTGGGAGTGGAGTCGATGTTCATCTGCTTCTTCATTTCGGAACTGAAGTCGCTCCAGAAGGAACTCAGCTTCGCCTTCTGCTTCTTCATCTCCTCCTTCGCCCCCTTCGTCGCATCACTCATACTCTCCTTCAGCTTCTGCGTTGATTCATTCATGCTGTCCTTCAACTTCTGCGTCGACTCGTTCATGCTATCCTTCAGCTTTTGCGTCGATTCATCCATTTTGCTCTTCACCTTCTCCGTAGCCTCGTCCATCTTGCTCTTCGCCTTCTCCGCAGCCTCGCTTTCATTTGCCTTTGTCGTCGCCTCTTCCGCCTTGTTTGCAACTTCTTCTGCCGCCTTTTCGCCCTCAGCATCCCCCTTCTTCTTCAACGCCTCCTCCTTTGCCTTATACAAATCCTGTTTTGCAGCGGCGTAGTTTTCCTTAAACGCCTTCGAAAAATCGGAAAACCGTCCAAAGTTGCGATGCTACGAGAATGAACGCAAGCCATAGGCTCTCACTTGAATATATATATTTGAAGCATCTACCGCCATCGCAGGGAGCGCAACTACGCTACTAAGAAAGTAATCAGAACACACTACCTCGAACTGCCGATGGGGCATGAACCACGTGCGCTGCCGCGGGAAGCCCACGGACAACGCGTGTCGAAATCTTTGAGAGCATCATTCCAACAAAGAGTCGATGTTTACTGCGAAAACAAGGAAACCTCCATTTCCACCGTTTCGTCCCGTTTTCTCACTATTCCTCCGCTCTTTTCCTTTTAGATTCATTCCTATTCCATGTCACGCACAGAACTGGGTTTTCTTGTATCGAGTGAGGAGGGCTGGCGCATCTGGGATTGTGCCAAGTTCGGAGGCAAACCGTTTTGGTTGATTCCGGACGCAATTCCCGACCACAGCGATTTGGTGTGTCCGTATTGCCAGAAGCCCCTTTGCTTCATGGTCCAGCTATATAACCCGTGCGATGAGAAGGTGGATGCTTACCATCGCTGCATTTACGTTTTTGTCTGTCAAAACCAGGATTGCCTCGAAAAGGGAAGGTAGTGCGTTTTCTCCTTGTCTCAGTTGCAGCATCAAGGTGCTCCGATGCCAGTTACCCAAAATCAACAAGTACTATCCCGAAGACCTGGATTCCGTCGTTGCAAGCGACTACTTCAACCCAAATAGTCCAGCTAGCCCGTTTCATTACGGAAATCACCTGTGCTGCGTGTGCGGAGTGAAGGCGTCTTCCAAGTGCTCCAAGTGCAACGTGTTCTACTGCTGCAGAGACCATCAAGTGGCTGCGTGGAGAAACGGACACAAGGAATCCTGCGGAAAGGGAAGCCAGGATCTCGCTACGCTGTACAGAGATGACCTGATCTGCTCGGACGTTCAGTTCCCACTCTGGGAGGTGGACATGTTCCCCGAGCCCGAGCCCACCAAGGCGGAAGTGGCGTCGGAACAGTCCCAGCTGGAGCGCATCAAGGCGCTCAATCTCGGCGATGAGCCCGTGCGTACCTTCTCTTTGTGGAGTTGAGTGTAGAATTGACGGACCAGGATATCCGCGATGCGCTGGGAGGAAGACTGGAGGATGATCCCGTCCGACTTCATTTCAACAAGGTGATTGAAAGGGCGAACACGCAGGTGCTTCGACTGAATCGCTGGAACAACGACGCCATTCTGTGGGCGAATAAAGACACGAAGGCGGATTTGGCTTCCATTCCCGCTTGTCCGTATTGCGGCAAGGAACGCAAATTTGAGTTCCAGGTGATGCCGCAGCTGATTTACTTGCTGGGCACGGATCCGGAGGCGGCAAAGACCAAGTATCCTGAGATCGACTTCGGTTCTTTAGTTGTGTTTACGTGCTGCGACTCCTGCTCGAATATCCTTTCATAATGGACGGAGAGGTGTTTCCTTTACGCGGTAGATGCGGAGAAGCCGTACAGGGAAGAGTATGGATACTTCCATTCGCACTATTCAAAGAAGGACGTGGAGGACGTGAAGAAGCAGCTCATGTCGTTCGCCTCCTCATAATTGGGTTGTTTGTTGCAGGCACGATGGGTTCCTTGTGGAAACGGTTTGATTTCAACCCGCAAATGGAGCCCTACTTCCTTCGTCGCTCCCTCACTGGCGCATCACGTACTCTCGACAAGGAGCACTAAGGAATAGTCTCCGTAGCTGCTGTGGCGGTGTGTGTCATCATCCATGTTTTCTATTTCACGTCGGGTCTTGTTTTGGCTTCTCCGCACGTTTCATTCGTAGGGAGCATCCAATTCTTTCGTAATCGATCCTGTCATCGACAAGGAGGATGAGCTGAAGGTGACAATTCACTTCGACGTGTCGTTTGTGATTTGGCAATATTACTCTTAGGATTCCGTGTGAATTCGTGTCTATAACCATCCGAGATTACTACGGAAATAGCGTTGCTCCAAACAGTCCGATCGTTCTGAGTTCGGAGTCACAGAAGCAGGACTACGTGACGCATCATTCTCCGTTGTCTTCAGAGGCGATTGTTTCTACTATTTCTTTGGATAATGGGTAGGGGATAGTCGATGAAATCGACACCCATGGGGGTAGATATTACTGTCTTTATCCCAACGGAACGAGCAGTCATATACGCTGCAGGTCATGTAGCGACTATCTGCGTTTCTACGCTTCCCGGGGATACAAGACAACCAAGCTGATTCCGGGTCTTTCCATTGTTCTTCTTCTTGGTGTGTATTCCAAATAGTGCAACCACTACACGGTTCGCGAGTTTGTGTCTTCATCGCCGTCATGTGATGCTACGATTTCAGTTCCTTTGCCCGGCGTATGACTCTGAATGGGTCATTTCATGGCTAGATCCAATTCATGATATCTGCCGATACGAGCCGATTCTCGCAATTCATTTCAAATGGCGACTACGAAGACGGAAGTGCGGAGGCGATCATCCAGAATTCCATTTCGATTCGCGAGTTGTCCATAAACGGCGGTTCTATCCTGAATGCGCTTCCTCCTTCCTCTCCTTCCTCTTCCATGCAGACTCAGGACTACGCGGTGTCTCTCATTCCAATAGGCACGGGATCGCGCCGGTATTACGAGTTGATCTTGGAGGGCTGGTCTAACGCACAGAGCGAATTGCCGTCGTAGCGTGATTCCGCTGTCGGTGCTGAGCGATAAGGAGGCGCCCGGAGTGCAGATGGTGTTTGAGTACAGTGGACTCGCTAGGACTCGTGGAGATAGTTACGTTACGGTGATTGTGATGTGTGGAGGCGTTATTGCTGTGAGTTGGGATTGGGTGGGATGATTGCGTAGGCGTTTGGTTTTTTGAGTCGTTTGCTTTCAGTGTGCAATAGGGACTACAGGACTATAAACAAGGATTATCAGTTGCATAGTCAGTGGCGTGTTTGTTTTCAAAACCGGGGTGCCCCCTTTTCGTCCATTATTCTATTCTCATGTCGAATCGGAAGACTCTTTATGTTGGTATGGAATCGTTGTCACGTGCTGTAACCGTATAGCGGGGTTGGACGAGCAGGTGGACGAGAAGATCCTCCTTGCCGCTTTCATTCCCTTTGGCGAGGTGAAGGAAGTTTCAATTCCGATAGACGCAGGCACGGGTCTGAAGAGAGGATTCGGTTTCGTGGAATTTGAAGAGGCGGACGATGCTGCCGAAGCGAGAGAGAATATGAATAGTACATGTTTGATTGTGCGTCGTTACGCAATAGACGCCGAACTGTTCGGTAAGGTGCTGAAGGTGAGCTACTCGAAGCAGATGAGAGCGAATCTCATCTCCTCGAAGCCTAGTATTCTTTCTGTCGTGTTCTTATGGCTAGTTTGGGCCCAGATCGATAGTCTTAGCGAGCTAGTTGATGATGAAGAGAAGGAGGTAGAAGAACGATATGGCATTGATGTATAGAAGCCGAAGGAGGAGTGAGGCGTGTTTGTACTATTGGAGAGTCTGTTTGTTAAACTGTCCCAAAAGCGTTTTCTCGGAAATTTCGTGCCACCCGGTGGCTGGAGCTTGGCGTTGGAAATCCTCTGATTCAATTCACTGTATTCAATCTATTCCTTCAATATTCCGTTTTTGAATCTTGTTTTTTCGCAAAGTTGTTTGCTTTGGCATAGAATCACCATTAGTGGGGTTTCCTCGTTTTGCTCGAGATGGCGCCACGCCATGACAACCGGGCTCAGTATTAGTTACATATATGGCATATGTACAGTGCTGGCTACAGATTGATAAGAATATATCGCGATATAACTTCCATCTTCTGCCATTTTGGAAACTGCTGCTTTATGTGATTCATTTCTTATTGCATACGTTATGGTATAGCATCGATAGTACACTGTGTCAACAATAACTCGCTATACTGCTTGCTTGTGGTTTTACCTCAGTGTGCGTTGTCACGTCTTCTTTTCCTTGAAATTCAATTTTACATCCACTACAGTACCCAGCAAGAATAGTGAGCGGTTTCTAGTCTTCACGTGGTCTGCGCAATTCCTGATTGTTCTTGGTACCTAATTCAGTTTCAGTTGTATTATTGTCAGTCTCGTGGTTACAGTCCATTGGTGTATGAAATCTTCCGTTCCATTACGTAATGATGGTGATTTGGCACTTGTCTCTTCGCGCTGGTTCTGCTCCTTGACGCAGTTTGTCTTACATCACTGATGCCATGTATGTAGGTTTCGTTTCCCAGTGGTTAGGGATAGGGGAGATATCGTATGTGTGCGTTTGTGGTTAACCCCGGATAGTTTTGGAGTTTATCAACTTCTGTATGGAACGGCCACGAGACCACCGATCTCACATTGTGTTTGGAGTTGTTGTATGTAGTTGGATTGCGACATGTGCTTCATCACTGTCATTGGACCATATCCTTCTTCTCCTGTGTTCTTCTCATGTTGTAGGTTTCCTTCATAATGGATTGAGTTCTGCGATTGTTGTCTATGATATCAAACTGTTGATGTCCATTATCACTATCATCCAGAAGTCAATTCATTCGAGTGATGTGCGTACGGTATATGCATATGATGACGAATGAATAGATTGTAGTAGGGAAGTACACAGTGTACATCAAGTGAATTTGCCTATAACTTCGATTCATCTCTTACTATTGGTATGGTATACCACATATTGAGTAGTGGATGTTGGATGATAGTGGATATCTGTGGCTGAGCGATATGTGTCCACATTGACTCAACCTTCGTAATCTCTCTCCTCATTCAAACAGTAAGATCTCTGTACTATTCTCATTGTATTATACTAGATTTCGTGTGTGGATTGCACCTGGTTGTTGATTATGCATCTTGTCATAGTGTTCCTGTGATCGTTTTACTACATGTATATTCTGTCTTGTCTCTTGCTCTATTCACTATAGTGGTTTGGGGTGCAGAATACTCCATGGGTGATGAACTGCGCATCGATGACCTTAAGTGTCTGACCGTTTGTTTTCTCGTTATATGAATGCATAGTATGTATTCGGCATCTCATTTGCATTGATTGTATGAGATATTGAAGGAAGGTGGGATGATGATGTGAATCCGGCATGATCCTTCATGACTTCTCATATCCCTTCACCAATAGATGCTCAGTCCCATTGTGATTATATTTCATTACCTATTGTATCCTGTTAAGAGGATCGTGAATCATCATGTGTATGGACCTGAAGCTGCTATTCTGTTCTCAGATCATTTGTCCATTGGTTGTTCTTTCATGCATGCCAATTGAAGTGAATAGTGTTGCTGGAAGGATATATGATGCATAAGGCTTTTCACCCCTATAAGAGTCGTTATAGGGAAATGGATAATTGATATTGAATGTGCATCGAGAGCTGCTCGAAGAGAGTGAGCAAAGACGTGGTATTAGGTGATGATCTCCAATTGCTGCAATCACTGGGGTTGTTCATTGATATTGTTATAGTACTTTTGTATTCATGTATGCATTCCACCGGTAGTGTGTCAATCATGGCACATTGACTATTGACTGAGATATTAGTGAGTAACGCTTTCCTCTTCATTCGTCACATTCCGATCCTATTGCTCATTGTTTTCAGTTGTGCACCATGTGTACGCGATGTATATGATAAGAATGGAGAATGGTAGATGATGATGATTCTCGTGAGTCTGAGATATTGATATTGCTTTACCCAGGTCGTTGCTGTGGATGCATTGCTTAGTGTTATTTGTTTTGTAGCAGTGGACATCATGATCGAGAGTATCAATCCCCTTGCATCAGATGTTGAGCATGCATGGTACGTAAGATACAACGTTGTGTGGTTGTTTTGGTGTTGTTATCTAGATTCATCAATGATGATGCGTGATGATTCTCTTGGATACGAAGCTGACATATTAGTCTTTGTGGTGAACTGATTCGATTTTCTGTTTCGGAAACGCATTAGGAGCGAATGACACCGGTAGTGAAGTACCATGAGATTGAGTGGTTTCATTTGAGTTTATTCACTCATTGGAATGGCATAGGAGAGTAAGCACTCTTCATAGATGTTGATTAGCCATTTCAACCCTTGAGTGAGTATTGTTAACAATCATTTGCTTATGATAGTTTTCATGTGGTTCTGTAGAGTATCCTGCAATATAGAATCCTCTTTCAGTGAGTACTGCATTGTCGTCAATGTAGTTGTCGCTTCTGCAGATTATTGTTGTGTATGATCTACATGATTAGATATGTGAACCAGAGTAAGTATTTTTGTGATTGTGGGGTATGACAGTGAATTCACGCAACCATCTCTATATGATGATATGAACTGTATTGTCATATAATGATGGTTACGTTGATTCATGCAGGGTGTGTTAATGAGTGTAATGGGGTGATGCAAGGTAATCGTCTTCGTCCCTTCCTTCTTGTTTATAACACATGTATTGTATCTGGTATAGTGAGACGATAACATACACACAATATGAGACCCTGTCAATTTCATTTTGGAATAGGGTGATTTGATACAAGGAGTGAGAAACAGCCCATTTCTCCACAAGTCCACTATGTACCCCCTACACTATCCTCCTCTTGTTTCTGCCAAATCCAATTGTATGGTCTCTCCACTCGTCATTGTGCACGGAGGGAGCAGGTTCAACAAACACATCAGTACGAAACACGACATAACTTCGCACCCCACTATCACCCATCTATCACTCTTCTATACACAATACTAACTCCTCTCTTCACAAACCGATAGTTTACCTCTCTCATATGGTTTCAATACACACCACACCAAATGGAAACGGCGACAGTTCCAGCACATCCACTTCCCCACCATTCAATGGGAACCCTTAGAGAGCACAGAATCGAATAGGACAAGACATTGATAATACACCACAGAAGGACAATGGTGTCATACAGAGCCCATTTGACTATCATAACCCCGGATAGATCTCAGCACCATTTTCAATGATATCGATTATAACGGACACGGTGACTCAATAGTAATCAAATACGCACTGAAATGATAGCGATGCATCGCGAGACGGAATAGGAAGCCAGACAACAACCGACGAAGCAGGAACTGTGAGCTCACGGGACACCAGAAGAGTACACCGATTATAACAATGAAGCAGTAATCAATGACGAAACAGCTCTTCTTCGTAGCAACAGAAAGAGCATTTAGCTGGTTAGATGAAGCTGAGTACTATATGTGAATGGCAAAGCGCAAACCCTACCCATAGAACAATCGATCAATCCCAAGAAACAGATTGGAGATCCAGTCTGAACAGCATGAGCTCTACACGTGGAAGAACATATGCATATGAAATGGTAACGACACACCAATCACGAACAGGAAGGGAGTATGAGCACGAATGACGAATGAAAAGGGATAACAGCGCGCAGATCAGGACTTATGGCCGATCATCCACCACGCTATCCATTCTTCTCTAAATCCCTCCATTGAACTTGCGAGGCATTAGGATTGATATACCAACAGCTTGCTCCTCAACAAGAGGGATCATTCACACAACCACCTAGTAACGCCCACGCGCATCGTATTCACAGTATATTCGCTAATGGCAACAGCATTCGATAGCAAAATGCACGAATTGAAGAGAATCAATGAAAATGCCAGTGAAATGAGGGAAATAGGGGAAAGAGGAACGGGAATAGTGTGGAAACAACCATAAAAACCTTCACTCTTCATTATTACTTTTAAGTTGGAATGTGGTCGATGCCGACAAGCCTTAACTTGTTACCACATGATTGTAGACTATCTAAACAGTTGTGTGTGGGGTGATTTAGTGTGAACATGTGTTGTACCGGAATTGTGGTAATGATGAACGATAGGGTGGCTATACCACTGAAGACAGGTGGAAAACTAATTAGGGGGTTTTCTGGGGTCAAAACCTGCAAATTCGATGTGTGATGTTGAAGTTGAAGATGAGGTCGAGTAAGGGGTGCTTCATAATGGTAATGGGTAGTAAAGGCTTTACAGATGTCCTGTGGATGGAAGGAAGGAGAACATGAGTGAGTTGTAAAGATGATATCTAGAACAGCCTTATGACAGATAACGCTGACTGAGGTGAGACGTTCTTTCTGTATCTTATGGAATAGGGCGTGATGCAGGTGCTTTGTGACACTGATTCTGGGGGTACTTGTTCTGGTGCGATTTCATGATGTAGATAGCTCAGGAGAAGAAAGATGAGAGTGAAGGCTTCAGACATCACTGTAAGTGCTTGGGTGTTGTGTCTTATGTTCTAGAGCTGATTCCCTTGGCGTACTATAATCTGCTCCTTTTGGAGCACTTTGTACTACGAGAAGTGAAGAGCCGAGTGAGCGAAGCGAGGAAGAAAGCTATTTATGGAATCGATAAAATAGTCTTGTTTTCTGAACCACACAATACCCACTACTAATGGAATGACAGAAATCAAGATAATGAATTCGTGCGAAACGCCTCCCGCACGAATTTAGACGGCCTCCGTATGAAGTTTGTGAACGTATCATAGTATAACAAGAACATACGCAGAATTTGAGAAACAACAAACAAGTATCCATGGACTTTTCATTTTATCGGCACTTTTGAAAAATCCCTCATATTTGTGGCATGCCATGAAACCAAAATCTTGACGTTAAACTCCATTTACCGGGATAGCTATTAATGGACTCAGGTCGATGCTTTTCACATACCAGATTGTATTGTGAAGGAATTTGTGGCAAACTCTTCCGATTCCCCAATTGCTCCCCAACCCCCAAAACCACTCTTCTGCATCGCTGTGAAATAGGAGTTTGCCCAAAAAAACATACAACGAAAACGAAGAATGCAGCCAGTCCGTTCACCAGCGAGTCCCTCCGAGCGATTGTAGTTATTATTCCAGTCTAAATGCGCATTATGCACGTCTTGCTTGAAGCCCATTTCCATCGAACTCTCTTTTGGTTGCCTCTTATGCCTGTTTCGATTGCCTGTGAATAGTTGTGCACAAGGATCCATTTTGAACGCTCGTGTTAGGCACCATTCTTCTGGTAGGTGGAGGCTGTCAATACACCTTCATTTGCTTATCTGTGATGCGTGCATTCCTTCCGCTGGGGAACAATTCGCAGAACCGGTATGGAACCTTCTTCTTCGTGTGGCCTTCAGAATCTAGTGAACTGTAGTTGTGCATTGCTTTGCTACTGTTTGAAAGTGCCTATTCGGGCTTAATCGAGGGCCATGGGGCCGAAACCAATTCGTGTGGATTTCGTATGCTGACCGTTTCAAGTAACGCAACGGCAGTACTGTTGACGACATCCCAGAGAAGGAAAAGCGTGTTGTGCATATATCAGCAGAAACAGAATACTACGCAACTACAGAGTGCTTCTCATGTCACACAGCACGGAGTCTGTGTATCCCTACCTCCTTCCGAAGGAACACAATCATCCTTCCCTCGGTCTCTGCAGGGTTCTTTTGTACTGCTCTACACATATCAGTGTGATTCTTCCACTAAAATCGTGCTTTCGAGTGTTCCCATCAACAACACCGAAGCGAGTGCATTGACATGGTCTGGTATGCTCTCACAATCCGAGTCAACGCTGACTGTCGTCATGGAGAGTGCCGACAATTCAACCCAAGTCTCTTCGTATCCCTGCTCTATTTCGGTCACATTCTCTTCTCCTGTCGTTACCATCTCCGCCTCCAGCTTTCTCTATGAGTCGTGTTCTCCTCTCTCCATTTCCACGTTCACTCCCTCTTCCTATCTCCTTCGTGTCGTTCCCTTCTCTCACTCCCCCTTTTCGATATCTCTGCCGGGCAATACAGTCTACTCGATCGATGGCGTTCCCAACGCTTCGGCTTCTCTCACACTGACTCTCACGGGCGGAATCCTTCATTCCTCCCTCGTCGAGTCTGCCTGGCGTGCAGCGACCCTCTCCCTTCTCTACGACTACCATGCCACCGCCCACTGCATCCTCACTCACAACAACACGCCGCCCTCCACCTGTGCCCTCCTCGCCCAACACCCATCTCACCAGCAACTCCCCCTCGCCCCCAACACGCCCGCTTTCGTCACCTTCCACTCCCTCCAACTCAACTCCACCTACTTCTCCTTCTGCTGCGCCGAGGAGGCCTTCAACGTCACCATGGCCAACTCCATTCTCTCCACGCGCATTCAAATCGACGTCGACTGGCTCTACTGTCCCATGGTGGGCGACCTGCCCTGCGGCGGTCACGGCGTGTGCGAGGACGGCGAGAGCTGTCAGTGCCATAAGGGCTACTACGGCGGGCTGTGCGCGAAGTCCTGTGGCGGGCTGGTGCATGTGAAGGAAGGGGTCGTGGAGTGTAACGGACGTGGCGTGTGCGACCCGTCGGAACGGTATCGATGCGTGTGAGTGAAAATGGGGGGAGTGAGGGGTAGGTGCTCGGATGAAGAGCGGTATGGCAATGGCGACTGCTCGCTGCGACTGCTGACCGAAAACAAACCGATTTCGGACCAGTGGTTGTTCGTGTACAGTGAGTGGAGCTTCCTCATCGACACGATGATCACGAACGCGTACGAGTCACTGAACGTGCAGGAGGAGATCATCACAGGTGAGTCATCGCTCCACTCTCTGTTGGGTAGTGTTCACAGATGTCTTCTCGCTCTCATTCCACGCCGTCGGCATCGAAGATTGGCGGGTGGTCGTCTCCTCCAATGCCTCGTCCGTCACCACGCTCTTCTTCTTCAACGTCTCCTCTGCGAACGCACTTGCCTTTCTGTCCACCCTCCCCACCCTGCCCCCCGTTTTTCAGTCGTCGGTCCATTCCCTTCGTTCCGCCAATCTCTCCAACACGTACACCGTCACGCACAGCGCGACATCGCCGCACACCTGCTACAACCACCGGCGCGACCACGACGAGGTCGACGTGGACTGCGGCGGCGCCACCTGTCTGCAGCGCTGTCCGCAAGGCGCCTTCTGCGAGCACGACTACGACTGTGACTCCTTCATTTGCGTCGACCACGTGTGTTCGCAGTTTTCGGCGAGCGATGACGTGAAGGGGTTAGTGGTGGCGGTGGTGGTTGTGGTGATCTGCATTGTAGTAGTGGGTGTAGTGGGAGTGTGGGTTCTGCTCAGACAGAAGAGGGTGTTGCCGAAAGTGCCGAAGAAGACGGAGAGGGTTGTGAAGGAGAAGGCTGCTTCGAGTAATACAACTGTGAAAGAAAACCCACTCACCAAACCCGTTCGACCCATCATAAACGTAGTGGGAAGAAGAGACATGGAAATGGAGGTGATTGCGAGGGACAAGGAAGAAGAGCGGAGGGAACGAAGCTATCGAAGAAAGCACAAGCAGGCGAGGTAGTACTGCGTTGTCGTTTCCGATGGGGAACAGGGAGGGGGAGTCCACCTTTGCACTTTCCTCTCTCTGTGACCTCCATTTGCTAGTTTCTGTTTCATTGAAGGCAAAACCTGTTTGTTGGAATTGTGTTCCAGACTATTCGATGTTCGCTGTACAAGCCATCCTGCTTTTGCTGTCTGTTGCCTTGTCCACTTCCACGGACAGACATATTGGTCTCTTCCCCAACAGAATCAACGGGGAGTTCCACGATCTTGCCAGACCCTATTTGGCGGATGTGAACGTGGACTGCCACATCAAGAGAGCCGCCTACGATTTTGCCAAGACGATTCAGCCGGAAAGAGGAAACCATCGCGCCGTTTTCGATGCGCTCCAGCTCCAGCAGTGCGATATGGAGAGACCGGAAGAGGACAAGCCCCTCCCCATCCCTGAAATCAAGGATCCGGGATTCACCGTGTTCGTGAGTGTTTCCGACGGAGACGATAACAACGATGGATCGATCGAGCACCCCGTGAAAACGATCGAGAGAGCCGTTGCGATGACGAGAGGAATTGAGGGACGCAAGACGGTGTACATCAGAGAAGGAACCTACTACCTCTCGAAGCCTCTCTTGCTCACCAAGGTGGACGACAACCTCTCCATCTCCTCCTACAAGAACGAGAAGGTCGTCCTGTCCGGCGCCAAGGAAGCCAAGGTGGAGTGGAAGCCCTACCGCATCAGCGAGTTCGACCTCTTCAAGGACCAAAACGCGGCCTTCGGCATTAATCCGCAGCCGGGTCAGGGAGTGAAGGATCGCATCAAGTTCTACGCGAAGGTGTCCAGCGTCGAGGAGTGCCAGAAGTTCTGCGAGAAGGACGACGAGTGCACCGGATTCGTCTGGTTCGACAAGGAGGGCGACTACTTCAACAATTGCTTCGGCATCATTGACGGCGAGTTCACCATGAGCACGGCCTCCGGCGTCACGAGCGGCGTCAAGCTGAACATCTACGTCGCGGACCTCAGCGACATTGACTTCGACGATTCCAAATTCACCGCGCTCTTCATCAACGACAAGCGCCAGATCCTCGCGCGCTACCCCAACGGCAACCCCGAGTACACCGGCTTCCACACCGCCAACAGCGGCTTCGTGGGCGCGGCGGACGGCAAGTGGAAGAAGCCCCGCGAGTTCCCCGCGGGATACGAGATCCACCTGGACAAGCCCTCGCTCGAGAAGACGCTCTATACCAACTACCAGATCGCGCTCGGCGGCACCGCCGTGCAGTGGACCCCCGCCATCTCCTACTGGGCGTTGGCGCACCCCGTGGGCGGCGGTGGCTGCACGTACCAAATCCCCAAGGGCATCGACATCGCCGACACGCACTGGACCAAGCGCGACTGGAGCCACCCCGAGGGCGCCATCGTCTCCCTCCTCGCTCTCGCTCACCCGTAGTTCCACGCGTTCCAGGGCGGCTACTGGGGCTTCTGGATGTTCGAGGTGGACGGCTACGACCGCCAGAAGGGCGGCGTGAGTCTCGACTGGACGAAGGGCGGCTTCCAGGAGTGTCGTGGCAGCTATCACGGCGGCGCGTTCTTCATCGAGAACGTGCTGGAGGAGCTGGACGCGCCCGGCGAGTACTTCTACGACAAGGCGAACAAGAAGCTGTACCTGTACCCCAACGGCACCATTTCCGACATGTCGACCGTTCTGCTCAGCCAGCAGGAGAACCTGATCGAGGTAGGTGGCGGTGGCGGTCATCCCCTCTCACCCCCCGTTTTTAGATCCGCGGCACCACCGACCATCCTGTGATGAACATCACGATCAACGGCGTCACGTTCTCGCACACGCGCAACACGTACATGGAGCCGTTCGAGGTGCCGTCCGGCGGTGACTGGGCGCTGCACAGGTGAGTGTGGTGTGTGTGCGTGAGGCGTAGAGGCGGCGTGGTGTTCGTGGACGGCGCGGAGAACATCCACGTGCAGTACAACACGTTCACGCAGAACGGCAACAACAACGTGTTCTTCACGAACCACGTGGTGCATTCTGTGATTGAGTACAACGAGTTTATGTACGGCAGCGACAGTGGCATTCTGTTCATCGGAAGCAGCGATTTGATGGACGGTACGAGAGACGATCACCCGCACGATAACCTGATTCAGCACAATCTGTTCAGAGAGCTGGGTCTGTACAACAAGCAGTCCTCGCCCTTCATGCAGTCCAAGACGGCTGTAGGTGGTGTGATGAGTTGTGATGTGATGAGTTGTGATGAGTTGTGATGTGATGTGTTGTGTTGTGTTGTGTTGTGTTGTGTTGTGATGTGATGTGTTGTGATGTGATGTGTTGTGATGTGATGAGTTGTGTTGTGAGTGAGTTGTGATGTCATGTCATGGGTTGTGAGCGAGTTGTCATGTGATGAGTTGTCATGTGTGTTGAGTGATGAATTGTCACATTGCATCACCTAAAACCCCACAACACAATCACTCACCCTCTCCAGCACACCACCTGGAGCCACAACATCTTCTTCAACGTGCCCCGCGCCGGCATCAACATCAACGACGCCTTCGGCGGCGGCAACTACATCGACCACTCGCTCATGTTCAACACGGTGCGAGAGACCGCCGACCACGGTCCTCTCAACACCTGGGACAGAATGCCCTTCATCACGCTCTACGACGAGGGCGCGCCTTCCACCAAACCCCAGGAATCGTGTGCCGAAATCGGTCCGATTTATGTCGTAGGAAAATCACCCAGAATTTCATCATTGCGAATTATCACGCAGTGTGGCCTCTCGATCACGACGATGGCAGCTGCTACTACTACGATTATGACAACGTTTTAGTGTATGGCGGATTCAAGACCTATTTGGGCCACTCCAAGATCTGTGGTGATTGTTGGGCGGATTCATGCTTAGCGGAGAACAACCTCTACATCTACCCCGATACCAAGTACGCCGACGAGACCAACGAGTTCTTTACGGAGCCTTACTGCTGTATCACTTCTGTGGGGGATGATTGATCATGTCTGATGTGCTAGGGTGAGAAGGACGTGTACGGTTGGGGCGAGGTCTGGCACAACAACACGTGCATTATCAAGAACGAGGCCATCTACTGGTTCAATGGAGTCAGTCCCGAGACGCTGAAGGAGCTCACGCCCGTCATGGACCACAACACCATTTACACCCCTCATGGAAAGGACGGTGCGAAGGTGAATACCAGCTATGGTACCAAATTGCATAAGGACTTCGTGGTATGAATAGCGTGCGGAACGTAAGGTGTAGAAGGAGGCGGAGAAGGATGGAGATGCCGTCTTCTATCCTTTGCCTAGCGGAAAGCGCATTGAGGAGATGATTCATGAGAAGCTCCATATGTGATGACAGGACTGTTTGTTCGATACGATTTCAGCAGCCAGACGCCGATGAAACCCATCCTAATACGTGTTGGGGGTAATGGAACCAAGGGGGTGGTCCAAAGAGCGAAAGGCGATAAGGGGTTGTGTCCATTCATTATCCTCTTTTCAAAATGTCCGATTTCCGCGTTATTGCTATTAGTAGGAAAGGAGTGGAATCGTCACTGGCTAGGTTTGCCTTTCTCCTGCACCGAAGATCAGTTCCACGACTTCTTCAAGGAGTGCGGTGAGATTACGGATTCGAAGGTACGCTCCATCCCTGGCGTTGTTTACGCGTAGCTCATCTATGATCGTAATACTGGCAAGCCCCGTGGCTTTGGTTTCGTAACCTTCGCGACTGAGGAGGGTTTGAACAAGGCCTTGGAACTCAATGGCACTGTAGGCGATTGCGTGGCTCCTTGAGCGTAGACGATGGACGGACGCACTGTGAAGGTGGAGAAGGCCAACTCTCAGGGAAGGGCCAACAACCAGGAGAGAGCTCCTCGCACTCGCACCTACAACGACGATCACAAGCTGATTGTCTCCAGTGAGCGGTGCTGTCGTCCAGTGACGCGTAGGACTGTCCTGGAACACCACGACCGAGGGTCTCACCAACGCGTTCTCCACTTTTGGAGAGCTTGAGCATTGCGCTGTTCTGACGGACCGTCACACCGGCAAGAGCCGCGGTGTCGGTATCGTGAAGTACACCACCGACGAGGCTGTCAAGGCTGCGATTGAGCAGATGAACGGAAGCGTCGGCTCTGGTGCGGGGAGTGACGAGTAGACGCTGGATGGTCGCACGATCAACGTCCGCGAGTTCGTTCCCAACGGCGAGAACCACAAGCCCAACGCGGAGGCTCCCAAGAACAACCACACCAGCTTCGAGGAGGAGGAGAAGAAGGAAGAGGTGAAGGAGGAGCCTAAGGAGGAGGAGCCCGAGGAGAAGGAAGAGGAGGAGAAGGAGGAGGAGCCCGAGGAGAAGGAGGAGGAGGAGCCCAAGAAGGAGAAGAAGGAAAAGAAGGAGAAGAAGGAGAAGAAAGAAAAGAAGGAGAAGAAGGAGGAATAAACACCTGATCTGGTGTTTGTCTCCCAGCCATTATTACGTGCAATGAGTGCTTTTAGTAATAATCGCTCTGTTTGTTGCGACGACGCTGGACATGTCTTCGGATGGTGTGCTGAGGGAGCGACTGTTGGAGTGATGCTCTTCCGTGAGCGGTAGAATCAACGAAGAGAGGAATGAGGGGTGGGTATCGCCAGACACCACGAGCCGTGGTAGCGACAGTACGCAGTTGGTATTGGACGACTTGCAACCTCAGCAATAGCTGAAAAGCCGGATACGTGAGGAGTTTGTCGAACAAAGAGTTCTTTCGAGGTCCTGGTATACAGTCCAATTGATGGTCATAGGGAGCAAGAGTACTCGTTCTGTACTGCGGAGAATGTGTGGATGGGCACTTGGAACGTGAACGGTTCCTTTTCCCGGAGAGACATTGAACTCTGGCTGCAAACGGATAGGCCGGAGCCGTATTCCCTGTATGTGGTGGGCTTACAGGAAATGGTTCCGCTGAATCCGCTCACCGTTCTGTTCGATCTCCACGTCAAAACGGCGGAGCAGAAGTGGATCGATGGCCTCACCAGCATTCTCCAAGCGAAGTACACCTGCGTAGTTCTCGTCCGTCTTTCTCATTTCCAGAACTTCAACTGTGTGGCGTCGCAGGCCCTGGTCGGCATTTCCCTCTTCGTGTTTGCGCCCGCGAATTCAAAGCACTCCTTCAGCGCGATTCAAGGTGTGGTGCATTCGCTTTGCATTACAACTAGTCTCCTCAATCCCAACCGGCTTCTATGGCCTTCTGGGCAACAAGGGTGGAGTGGGCATTCGTCTTCGCGTCGACCAAACCCAAGCCTATATCGTGTGCTCCCACCTGGCTCCCCATAAGGGCAACAGGCAGGAGCGAGATCGCGCGTTCTACAAGTCGAGTTGTTAATCCGTGTTGACCGTAGAATATGGATGGAAATGTCCATCCTCCCGAAGCGCTTCTACTGCGAAAACGACGTCATGATATGGATGGGCGATCTCAATTACCGACTGGAGCTGAACGACACTCCCAGTGCAATTGTCGAGCTCCTTCAGAACGACGCTGCAAGTCTGCTCTCCCATGACCAGTTGTCCATGGTGAGACAGAGCGGAGGCGCCTTTTCGGTGATGGAGGAGGCATCGGTGCATTTCCCTCCAACCTACAAGTACAAGAAGGGCACTTCAGAATTCAACTTAAAGCGTCATCCCGCGTGGTGTGACCGCATTCTGTACCGTGGAAACTGGGAAGTCGATCATTACGATGCGATCATGGAGACATCGTGTAGCGACCACAAGCCCGTGGTCATGACGGGCACGATGGCCGTGAAGCAGTACAAGGATGAGGAGTTGAGAGCGGTGCGCGAGGACGTCAAAAGAGAAGTGGAGAACGCGGAACACGGAGTTCCACAAATCAGCCCTTCTCGTGACTGTGTGGACTTCGGTGTGGTGAAGCTGGGAGAGCCGCACTGCGAGCGTGTGGAGCTGGCGAACGAGGGCACGGCGAACGCGTATTTCAGCGTGTGGAGTAGTGACTTCGTGAGGGTGTCGCCGCAGCGTGGGCTGGTGCCTCCTGGAGAGCGATGCACGCTGGAAGTGCAGTTTGTGATCAGGGGGCGTGAGGCGCGACGGTGGAGGCGGAGTCATTGCGGCTTGCGGTGGAGTGATTGGGAGGCAACGGACGAGGTGGCGATCGAGGTGCTGGACCAGCCTGAGGTGGCGATTCAGTGGAGAGCGGCGTGGAAGACGCCTTCTCTGTTGTCCGTCTTTTCCGACCTCTTCACGAGGAATGGCTGGCTGCTGTTCAAGTGCGCCGCCGTCTTCTTCGTTCTGGACTGTTTCCAGCACTACTCTCGTGTTTGTCGCAAACACCCTAAACAACTAATACTCTAGCAGAACCCCAACAACAAATACTCTAACAGAACCCAAGCAACTAATCCTTTGAAAACACCCAATACAGCTAAGACTCCGAAAACACAACTAATTCCCAGAAGCGCGCTTCGACCGCTTCTCCTTCTCCTGCTTCTTGATCTGCCTCCGCGGAGTGAACGCCTCAAAGCAGTCCAGGGAAGAATAACCCTTTCGCACGATCAAGAACTTGAACAGCACCGACACCGACACCTCCACCACCATCGCCACCACCACCACAAGCGTGCGGAACGGCAGCCACGAGGGCAGCACGCCCACCCGCTCCACGCCGACGAACTGCGCGCCCACGCCAAACCGCAGCAGCACCGTGACGAAGAACGCCGCGAACGCTCCGTAGGTGTTCACCACCTTCGAGAGCCAGATGGCGAGCAGCAGCTGGGGGAACACGAACACGTAGATCAGGTCGCTCGTGAGCACCCAGTAGTCGTACAGCGAGCGCATGAGGAGAGAGAGGAGAACTCCCGCCACACTGATCGCCACCATGAACACGCGCACCACGAACAACATTTCCCGCTCTGACGCCTGCCGACGAATCAGCTCCTTGTAAATCGCCAGCACGAACTCGCTGCCTGAAGAATGGATCGCTCCAGAAAACGACCCCATTATGGTTGCGATGATTCCCGCCAGGCTGATGGCGCGCGGGAGGGGAGGCAGAATGTACTTCACGAGGTAGCTCACGACGTTTTCTTCGTTTCCCGCCAACGACCCGATCTCGCCGAACTGACTCCAGTCGATGGTCGACGCGAACACGCCAAACAGACACGCCATCAATCCGATCAGAAAGGTTCCCAAGCCGGTGAAGAGAGACATCACGCGAGATGCCTCGATGGTGCGGCAGGACAGCATCTGCTGGAAGTAAACCTGCCAGCACGTTCCTCCAAACACGATCAAGAGCGTTTCATCGATCCACTCCCCCCACTCCTCCCTTTCAATGGTCCCGAGCCAGGAACTGCGGTGCGCCGATATATCTCCCACATAAGGACTGGAACCGAGAGACGCGACCGAAACAAGGAGGAAGAGGACGATAACGGCGAATTCCGTCAGTCCCGAGTACTTGATAGAGTACAATCCACCAACAGCGGGGACAATGATGCAGCATACGATGACATAGTACACGATGAGGGGACTGCTGAAACCGAGCACAATCGTAACGAAACAACGAAGCGAGTGAACGAGCATCCCTATCCACAGCACCTCTCCAAGAAGGCAGGGGAGATACAGAAGCGGAGTGATGAAAACGCCGAACTTCTCCGTCATGGGGTCCAAGATGGTGATCATGTCCTTTTCCCGCAGCTGCTCGCAGAACAGAAACGAGCTCATGACAAAACTGATCGAGAAACCCAACGGTCCCTGAGTCCACAGAAGACCGCGTCCAGACGTGACCACGCTCTCCGCGGATCCGAACAAATAGCCAGTGCATATCCACGTGGAGATCATGACCATCGTTCCCACCGTCCCGGTAAGACTCCTGTCCGCCAGCGTGTAACTAATAACGGTGCGCTTCACCTTCCCTCGCGTATGAAGAACCCCTATGCCCGTGCAGAGCAACGGAAATGCGAAAAGAACAATGTAGACAATGACAATTGACAGGCTACCAGAACTGGAGTTTCCCATTGCAGAGTCGCATTCTACGCGGCACAACAAGCTTACGAAGAGCAATCGCCATAACCATGTCCTCATAGCAATCGTTCTCTGCTTAATCGATGATTATGGACGAAATGGTCCCTATTTCTCCTTTTCGTGTGGTGACGTGGAATGAGCCTTTGCTGGTACTTTCCAAGCATGAATACAGTGCAGAATGCGTTCCCCCGAAAAGAAGGAGCAATGGGGATCATCTCCGAAAGGAGTCTGTAAATCCTCCAGCTGCTTGAAGACACTAACGACTACTTCCACCCGATGAAAGGGAGGAAAAGCGGAGCATGGAGTCAGAGCGTCCAGTGGTCGTGCTCTAGGAAGAATCACTCTCCTCTTTCTTAGGTTGTCAGTATTTGGTCACTTCTTAGAGCAATGCCCAAAGCAGCTGGTATTTCCTGCGTGTTCTGGTTCACTGACTAGGAAAGGGAGGAAAGAGTCGTAAGAGAGGGAAGAACGACAATGAGGCATACAAGAGGGAGCTTGAATTCAAAGAAGATGGCCAGGGTATGGTGCGCGCATTCGCCGTTTTATCATTTAGAATATGGCAGAGTGCAGAAGATGCTCGGAAACGGAAGAGTGGAGTGCTATTGCTACGACGGAAAGACTCGTCTCTGCAACATTCGCGGAAAGATGCGAAAGAAGGTTCGTTTGCGCCGCTTTGGTGGTAATCGCGTAGGTGTGGATTGGCGTCGGCGATATCGTCCTTATCGGTCTCCGCGACTTCCAGGATGACAAGGCAGATATCATTATGAAGTATACTGCCGATGAAGCGCGTCAGTTGAAGGCGTACGAAGAGATTCCCGATAATGGTAGTGCTTTGGAGGGCGCGTCACTTGTAGTTGATATCGAGAAGACGGATATGGTGGATCAGAACGAGGACGACAACTGTGCTTTCGATTTCAATGAGATTTAAACTGCATTCCTTACTCCCTGTTTGCCCAACAAACACAGTCAATACCGAATACTATGGGCAATGCTCTCATTTCGCACTTTCTGACTGCTCGTGATCACACACCCCCACGCGTGCCTGAATCTTGGCATAGCAAAAGCGAATCGTCTTCTTACTCTCCGAGTTGGGCCACGTCCCCCCCTGCAAACGCTTGTAGGCGGTAATCAAATCGTTCACCGAGTGGAATTGAATGAAACTATATCCCAGATTCCTATGGGTCTTAGGATCCAACGGCATGTTTAAAATGGTGTACTTCCCTACCCGTCAACATCATCGCCATCACCTCACCGGGAACGATGGTGTCCAGAATCCGGCACAAGCCCTCCTTCGTGCAGCGATTCGGGAGGTTGCGGATCATCACGGCAGAGCGGTTGTCCTCGCCGCGCTCCAACTTCCCCAAGTCCACCTCCTCACTCACACACGTCGTCTTCACGTCCTCCTTCTTCTTCGACTTCCGCGTGTGGTGGCGCTTCCCGCTCTTCTCCCCATGCTCCCCATGCTCGCTGCGCTCGCCGCGCTCACTGCGCGAGGGACGGGCGAACACGGATTGCGACTCACCTCGCTCAGGCAGACTGGGCGCCTCAGGCTCGAGGCCCAGCGGCTTGGACGAGTACGACTCGAACGAGCTGTAGGAGTCGGAGAAGCTGGGACTGGAGTGGCGCGGAGGCAAGGCGGGCGTGGGGACGGAGGGCTGCGCGGGAGGGGAGAATGCGGGCTCCTCGTCGGGGAACGAAGGGAAGTACCGCGAGGAGTTGAAACTGTTGAGATGCGAATGAGGCGGCGATGGCAAGAATGACTGGGAGAACGCTTTTCTCTCAGTGCTCTGCAGCGAGGACGACGGAATCGACGAAAAACCAGAATACGACTTCACACGCGAAGACGTTGGCACCCCACAGACATCCTGATCGGGACTAAACACGTTTTCGAAATTGTAGTACGGGATGTTCTCATCCGGAGAAAATGCGTAACTGTAGGGCTTCTGCTTGTGGCCATCGGACAAAAACTGGTCATTGGACTGGGAGCCAAAGGAGTAACTGTCGCTACTAAAACTATCGAACGAGTGTCTAAGACCAGGCAGGGGTGAAGAGAATGCGGAATACCCATGGTTAGGCTCACTGTAACATGGGTTCTCTTGAGCAATAAGCGAATGCGATTGAAAACTCTTGGAAGGAAGCTCATCCTTAGTGGATGGGGTCAGACTCATAAAGAAGTCTCCCGAGCCTCTGCTTCCCAGAGGATAGGGACTGCTGTCGGTGCTCGAACCATCCACATAGGAAATCTGGCTTAACGAGCTGTTTTCTGATCTCTTCGGAATGCGTGGAGGTTCTTCCGCGTAAGCACCCTCGGATGCAAAGGACTACGTTCTCAACACATACCCCAACAGCAGTACGTCAGCAGTGCCTCTGAGGTCCATTCTATGCAGCATAGAATCCTTTTCAGCGCTAGCTCGAGTTCCCTGCGTGTAAACAGCAAATCACCATCAACTACCGGAAAATTCATCACAGGCGTGGAACTATTTTGAAAAATGAAACACCCAATAGTCATCGCTTGTGTAAAAAACACACGAAAGTAAAGGCTGTCGCTCCCCCTTCTTGTTGCCTCTCTTGTTGTCCTCCTTCGCGCCCTCCTTCTTGCCGCAGTACTTTCTTCCCAGCATGCAGAAGAGAGTCCACAGTGCCGCCACAATCAGACAGCCGAAGAGCAAATCCCAGTAGAAGTTGTAAAACACGCTCCAGCCACTCCAAGTAAAAGACTTTTCATCCAGGGTCAGCTCGCTCTAGTCGTCACGGAAAGCACACAACACGACAAGAATGAAGTCGTCGCTGTACGAAACAAGACGGTTGTACATAGTCCCGTTCTTGAACATGCCCTTTATGTCGAAGATCACGTCAGGGCGGTACACGTTATCCACACGCTCCAGAACGCTGAGGCGAACCGCGCCCGTCTCGGGCACGTCCTTCACCTCCGTAATAACCACGTCGATGGGCTTCACTTCGTAGTCGTTCGTGAGGTTGAACAGGGCGGCGTCCACGATGAACCAGTGCTTGGGCGTGAACGAGGTGGTGTTGAAGCCGGTTATCTACAGATCAAACACGAAAACCAGACTCACGTCGAAGTTCCACGTCATTCTCTTCGATCCGAAAGGAGGGTGCTTCAGCTTCGATTTCGATGTGCAAATGTCCTCCATCTTGATGAACGACGGCGAAGAGGCGTCCATGCAGAAAGCAGTTCTGTATCCATACTCGTCAGATTCGCACAGAGCGTAGGCAAACTCTCCAGCGGGGGTGAGGGGGAATCCTTCCTCGGGCTGACAGAACTGGCTCGCCGCCACTACCAATAAGTGCATCGCCGCGAATCCATGTACGAGCTATAACAAAGCAAAGAGCAACAAATTTCATTCTCTTTTAGTAGTATTCTGTGGAAGAGACGCAGGGGAGTTTCATCCGTAGGAATACAAACGGCGCAGTCCTCAAACGGTAGTACGACTGTTCGCTTCCGCTTTCGATAGTCAAGTACTCCCCGATGGACGAGAGGGCAGTGGTTCCTTCCGATTGAAGGCAATGGGCGCTGGAGCGATTGACGACCAGCGTGGGAACGGATGGAGAGAGCAGATGGAGGGATAACAAGTGCGGGTGAGTCATGACACCTGATTTCCACGCACTCACCCACTCTGTTTCCGCATTGAGGAAGGGTCGAGTTGCACCCTTCTCTCGGAAAGAAGGGGATTGACAGCGACGAAAACCAAATATCCCCTAAAGTGTCTGCCGAAAACACGGAGAAGGGGGCGAACAGAGCCGAAACCCGATTGTTGCACGGCTTCTTCACTTTTCACTTCATACAAAGCGGCGCATTTCAGAGATGAATCATTATGAAGGGAATGAGAACTCAGTGTCCACTGGTGTAGGGTGTTCTTCGACCCGCTTGTCTGTAGACAACAATCATTGCTATCTGCCTAAAGGATTGCGTGATTATGGGCGCGGATTCCAGAAGCTCTGCTGGTTCGATTCGATTGCTCCGTCCGTTATGATTAGGTATATATGTGGCAAATCGTGTGGCAAACAAAATTGAACAAATCGACGACACCATTTGCATGTGCCGTTCCGGATCTGCAGCGCACACCCAAAAGATTGGCAACATCGTCCGTGCTCAGCTGAATCAGTACAGGTGAGAGGTGTCGTCCTTCTTATAACGGTAGAACGATGTACGGACTGACTCCGATCGTTCGCAACGCCGCTACTCTCGCGCACAACATCGTCTACAAATACAAAGATCGTCTGCAGGCCGGCATCCTCATCGCTGGAGTGGACGACGTGGATGGTCCTTCCATCTACGAAATCACTCTGGGAGGCAGCATGATCAAGCAGAACGTCTGTCTGGGCGGTTCGGGCTCAACATATATCTACGGCTTCGTGGACAGCAACTACAGACCGGATATGACGGAGGAGGAGGGACTCGAGTTCGTGCGAAGAGGTCGTTTCGGTTGGTTTGATTCATGCGTAGCGGTGCAGCTGGCCATTTCGCGTGACGGTCATTCTGGAGGCATCGTGCGCACGGCAGTGATAAAGAAGGACGGTATCCAGCGCTCATTGATTACTGAACGCGATTTTGTATATGGTAACTAGGCACACTTTTGTTTGTTGCAATGTCGTGTCCGATCTCGCTGACCTTTCTCGGAACGGGATCCATATCCAACACAAACCGATGTCGTGAGTGTTTTGAATTCCGTCTCAGTGTAGAATCATGCATTGGAATGACGCTGACGAATTCGAACGGGAGTCTCGACTACTGGGTGTTTGATTGCGGGGATGGTTGACGCGTTTTCGTGATTGTGACGCCTAGGCGCACTACGACAGATGTTTCGCTACCCCGACAACTTCAACAGGCAGAAGATCACCAAGATATTCATAACGCACCTTCACCTGGATCATTGCGCCGGCTTATCGACGCTCGTCTCCTTTTTGACGAACAGTGAGTGTTCGGATGATTCACAACGACTAGACAACACGCGCTCTCCATCCTACTCCCTCGACATTTATGGTCCGCAGCACCTGAGTTCCATGCTGAAGCCCTTGTTATTCTATTCAGGAACGTCGGTGAACTATGCCGTTCGCATTCACGAGTTCCTTCCTACTGACGCGGTTCTCGATGGTACATTTCTTTCTCTCCCTCCACTCAAGACACCTCCAATGTGGATGTCCCAAATCTCTCCACTGTCGCGATTCATCCCGACGCTGACGGCTGTTGGACCTGCTTTGACGTCCTCGTGCTTTCCTCCAGTGATACGTAGAATCAGCAGGGAGTCGTTCGTTCGGGGTTCCTGAAGCATCGTGTGCCCTGTTGGGGATACTGCTTTCAGCAGCGACTCACACACTCCAGGCTTGACGAGGAAACGGGTGAGTATGCGCGGGAACAAGTCAATGGAAAGAAGATCGCCATCTTTGGAGACACGTGCGACTCGACGTAGGATTCAGTGTACTGCATCAGAGGTAGTTCGATGGTCCCGCTCATTACAGGATGCGATGTGCTGGTGCACGAAATGTCATACGGTCCGCTCATCACCGATCTGCAGCGCAACTACCTGCATCAAGATGTTTACAACTGGAGGCAAGTCCAACACAGCGCGCTGCAAGACCCGAAGAACGTGGAGCGCTGGAACAAGATAAAGGCGAGCGCCCAGCTCTGGAAACACTCCGACGCCGAAATGGTGGGAAACTTCGCCTCGACCGTGGGCGCGAAGAAGCTGGTGCTGACGCACTTCAGTTCGCGGTATGACACAAATCCTCGGTCTGAAGACCGGATGGAGTATTTGATCCGTGGCCAAGTGCAAGAGTGGTTCAAGGGGAGAATCGAGGTGGCTCGAGATGGGAAAACGATTGTTGTGTGTTTTGTTTCTTGGAATGGAAAACTGGGGGTGAGAGTGTTCCCTGACTTTGAAAGCACAAGACCATTACGCTCCTTACATCGAAACAAGATCCTTGTGCCACTCAACGCGTTGGGAACAAACAAACCACTCTTTGGCTGTCAAGGCTTGGATCAAGCGACGATTCGTCTTGAAGAACCGCGAATTCCGCTTGTGCTGGAGACTCTCCGGAATGTCGCGCGGGTCGGCATACCGCTTCCGCACACAGGCAGCACACGTGCACATGTCCCGACACCCGGGACACAACCACTTCTTCCCCCTCCTCTTGATCTCGTTGTAGTCCTCGCCGTAGTGCTTCTTCAAACACTTCGCGCAGTACGCCCGGAAACATCTACACATCACGCACCCACACTCGCCGCACATCTGACTGTTGGCGCCGCGCGGCTTGCCCTCCCCGCAACACTGAATCACATCACGCTTCCGCGCCTTGCACTGGTGACACCACTTCGACTTCACATGCCCACGCTTCTCCTCTCGATCCGCCTCCTTTCTCTATTGTTCACCCTCCTCCGCTCTCTTACCGGACGACCGCGCTTTCGCCGCACCGGCTCCTCGTCCTCGTTCGACTCCTCCTTGTACTCCTCGTCCTCCTTGCGCACGCGGTGGTGTGGGGGCATCCCACTCTTTTCGTGATGCGTCACTGCCTGCGGAGGTGGCTGCTTCACCAGCGCGAACGACGACGTCGGACTCTGCAGCGGCGGCGACGAAATCGACTCCTTTTCTGGAATCGCAATCGGTCTGGGCAGCGCGATGTTCGGCGCTGGCGCAGACTTCTTGTCGCTGGCAGTCCAGTACTCCGAACTCCACACGTCGTCCATGGAGTCGTTCAGCGTGGAGCTGTACCAGGGGTCGGAGCCGAACGGGTTGAAGTCGACGGGCGAGTCGAGCGGGGAGATGGGCGGAGGGGTGTCCAAAATCGGGGGGAATTGTGGCGAGTCGTTGCTGTAGTAGGTGTTGTCGAAGGCGTACCCGGACTGCTGGAGATCCAACTGCTGGTTGAGGAAGAGTTGAATGCGCTCAATCGCCTTCGGGTGACGCGTTTCCCTCCACCTACTTCTTTGATGTCGCATTCGTAGGGGTTGAAGCGACTGAGGTCGTTGCCGGAGAACGAGAAACACAGGTGGCGAATCAGCACCTCCGCGTCTGCTTTGCAGGATTTGAGGATGCTCAACATGTCGATGATCGTCGCATGTAGCTGAGTGAGTCCCGGGGATGGAGGAAGAATGCTGAGAATGGCACTGCAGCGATTCGCGCGCTCAAATGCATAGAAAATCTTGTCGTAATTGTACAGGCTACGAGTGATCAGCGACTCCCAACGAAACAGGGATTGAACGACACGGATGAATTCATGCGGAGAATTCATGTCAGGGGCTTCAATTATACTATGTGTTAGACTCCTCGGGGAATGGCGTGTTGCGAAGGCGAGTCGTGTATGCAAGAAACACGACGTTGGAAACACTTACACTTATACCTTGATGCTGTCCACTTCGTCACGCGTCTTCTTGTTCTCATCCACCTATCCGTGAAAGTAAGACATAAAATCACTACTTGCGACGACAGCTTATCGATTTCCTTTTCCAAATCATCGATTCGGGCTGTCATTTCGTCCATTGTCGGTTGAGGCTCTCTCTATGCGGCGATTGAATCTGCAAGGATATTCTTTCCCAGGATTGTCTTTGACATGTCTTCAAACCGGTCTTGCTACAGAGTGACCACCAGGGGAGGGAATCGTACCATCTGCTTAATCAGTCCTTGTGTCTACGCAAATCACCATCCATACCATAGAAATCTACGAGTTTTGAGATCTCGTTGATGTCCGTGTTCTTCGGAGGCTCGCTCGATGGATTCTGCAACGTCACAGTCCCCTAAGAGGGCGTACCATAGTTACGGATAGGCAGGAACAAACAATGCGACACACTTAGAATGCTCCTAAATCTTTCAACTGTGCATTGAGGTCATCTATCTCCTTCTGAATCACGTCCATGCGCGCTCTGATCTCTCCCTGCTTCTTCTCGATCTCCGCGTGAATCGTCGCCTCCTTCTTCTTCGCCAACATGCTCAACAGCACATTAAAGGCCTGCGCGCGCGCATCCTCCGGCGACCAGTTCCTCGATATCAGTCTCTCAATCGTCTTCGTCAACAACTGCTCGCCCTGCTCCGTCTTCACCAGCTCGCTCACCTTCGGCTTCGTCTCCTCGCGCAGCGTCTCCAGCCGCGCGTTCTCCTCCTCCGTGAGGCTCTGCAGCTCCAGCTGCGCCTTGTTCAGCTCCTCGATCTTCTCGCTACTCCTCACCACTCACTCCATCACTCACTTCTTCGTCTGGTTCAACTCCGCAACTCGCTCCTCGTTCGCGTTCGTCTCCACCGGCTGGATCGGCGCATATTCCTCCTCTGGCTCCTCCGCCGGCACCACCTCCTTCACTGTCGCCTCCTGGTACTCCACGGGCTGCTCGTACGCGTCTAGTCATCACGCTTCGCTACCGCGTCCACTCTCCACAGACACCTGGTTCTCGTACGCCACGTCGTATGGCTCTGGTTCGTTGATCATCACGGGAGGCAACTCCGCCTCCAGCAGGCCCAGCTTCAGTCCCAGCTCCTCGCAGCGCGACAGCACGTCGATGCACGCCTGCACCGCGCGCTCCGTGCCAAAGCAATCCACCTTGTACTGCTCCGCGAACGACAGCATGCGTTGCGCCAGAAATCCGTACTTCTTGCAGCGCTCCTGGTCGTCGGCACACTGCTCGATCGCGGAGGACAGAATGGCGAGGCAGGAGCGACCGTCGTTGTCCAGCAGGTACGGGTCCGCCATGTGACGGATCAAGCAGTCGCCGCACTGGAAGCAACCGTACTGACAACACAGCATGTACGGTGTGAGGCCGGAGCGTGTGCGGAGATTGGCGTCCGCCTCGCGGGGGCAGAGCGGTTCGAGGAGCGCCTCGTTGTTGGCGAGGACGGCGATGTGAAGGGGGCAGTAGCCCTCGGCGTTCCAGATGCGCGTGTAGGAGCCGCGCATGACGAGCTCGGTGGTCTGGGAGGGGTGAGTGTTGTGTTTAGGATAGAAGGCATTTGGTCGTGCATCTTATGGAGGCGCGGCACATGACAACACATGTTATGACAATACAACACATGACAACACAACACAACACAACACATGACAACACACTCACATGACAACTCAACAACTCACAACTCATCACATCACATCACATCACATCACACCACCTACAATATCCACGTCACCCCTCTTCACAGCGATGTGCAGCGGCGTATCCCGATCCGCATTCATCACATTCAACTCACACCCCGTGTCGCACAGCTCCTTCACCAACTCCAAGTTCCCGTTCTCCACCGCCAGGATCAGCGGCGTCGCCTCGTTGCAGTCGCGCGAGCTCGCCAGCTTCGGCGCGTACTTCAGACACATCCGCGCCAGGTTCTCCGTCGCCGCGCCGCCGCGAATGGCCATATGCAAGCACGTCTCGTGTCCACCTTCACTTGTCAACTCGTTCACGATCTCCAGATCGGGGTGTCGCGCCAACATCATCTCCATCAACTCCTGAATCTGCTCCGGCGTCATGCTCTCCTTCGCCGTCGACTGGTAGTCGCCCTTCGCCACCATCACCAGAATGTGACACGGCGTCAGCCCGTAGCGGTTCGTCGAATTCACGTTGGCGCCGTGATCGATCAGCGCCTTCGAGTGAGCGTAGTAACCCAGCTTCAGCGCGAGGTGCAGCGGCGTGTCGCGATCGCATTCGTTCTGCTCGTTCACGAACATGCTCACGCCCGACAGGTTCAGCATGAACTCCACCACCTTGTCCAGATGACCGTTCAGCGCGATGTGCAACGGCAGGTCGCCGTTCGTGTCGCGCGTCAGCACGCAGTTCTGCTTCGCCAGCTCGCAGCTCAGGTTCTGCATACCACGCTTCAGCGCCTGGTGCAACAACACATCACGCTCCGAGTGCTCCATGTTCCACGACGCGGGCACGCGCGATGGGTCTGCGCCATGCTCCAGAATCTCGCACGCCAGCTCCTCCTCTCCCGCCTTCACCGCCAGCGTCAGCACCGTGTCCTTCGCGCAGTCCGTGCTGTCCAAGTTGATCACGGAGTTGTACCGCAGGACGAAGCGCGCCACCGTCGGCAGTCCGGCCTTCACGGCGAGATGAAGAATGGTGTTGGAGAACTTGTCCTTGCGAACCGTCATGGCCAGCGGGAGCATGTGGAACAGCAGCGCGATCTTGCCCTTCAGCAGCGCGATCTGCACGGCGTTCTGCGAGGAGTTGTTGCACAGCGAGAGATTGCTCGTGGGGTACAGCATGTATGCCAGCGCGATCTTCGTCTCCTCCGAGGTCTCGGGCGACAGCAGCGCGATGGTCAGCGCCGTGTCCGAGTGGTCGGTGGCGTCGTTGACCAGGAAGGAGGAGTCCTCGCCCTCGGCGAGCAGACGCGCGTGTTCGATGTCGCCGAAGTAGCAGCAGTAGTGCATGATGTTGTATTTGAGCCCGTCGTCGCTGCGAATGTTCATCTTCAGCCCCACGCTCTTCAGCAGGTCGTACAGCTCCGCGCAGCTCAGCAGCCGGTCGTTCACCATGTACTCCCACCGCAGCAGGCACTGCGGCTTCGCCTTCTGCTGCAGCAGCCACCGCGCCATCTCCATCTGCTTGTGCTTCAGCAGGTAGTACAGCACCGGGTGCGAGTCCGTGCGGCTGTAACTGCAATTGATATTCGCGCCCACCGCGACCAGGCTAGGGGTGAGCCACCAGGCGCGGGACTACGATTTGAGTCGGTCCAGCGTGAGGGTGTTGGCGGCGGCGCCTTGGAGGAGACAAAGGGAGGAAATCACCCTCACCCAATCATCACGGGAGGCGGCGTCCGAAAGGAGGAACGTGGCGTCCTTCTCGTCGCACTGGATCGTGAACGGGTACATGTTCTTCCATTCCTCCTAGCCATCACGAAAAGGGAATGTGGGAACGTCTTTGGTGATACCCTTGATCGAGGGAATGGGAATGGATCGGCTCTTCTGATCCCGGGTTCTTTTATCGTAAACTACAAACTCCGACTACAACATGAATGGGGAGGGAGGCGCGTACACTATTAATGACACAGAAACGAGAGTGGGAAGTCTGGCCAAATAATCCCTTATACTAGGAGGTGAAACACACGCGGAAGAAGTACGGCCTTCTCAAGCTCTCCGGACTTTTCGGGTAAGAAGTCGATATCGTCGTAACGAATCATACTCAAATCTGGCTTTTCTAGCAGAACAACTAGGCCATGAGCAAACGGAAGCAATGGCACTCTTTGTCTGCTCCTCTTTAAATATACTATTCGGTTTGATAACCACGTCAGGGATTGGGACACTACCGCGTCACAGCGACACAGAACCCCGTACCGACTGTAGATGACGTCGAATATTTCCTGCTTGGTAAGTCGCGCCTTTTTCGAAGTAAAGAACAAGTCAATTGTACTCTCTTCGGGAGGAACATTGTTATGAATACGCTACTCGCTAATCAAGAAACGAATGCCAACTACCTCGAGAACATCGTGAATTCCGTCGCGATCCAGCTCCTCCTCGCCTCTGGCGTCCATCACATGCTGGATCTCCGTATAGACGAATTCCATCATATTCCTTTCTCTAGTGAACCGCAATTCCTCTACGTGTAACTCCATCGCCCTAGTTGCACCATCCATTCTCCTTTTTTGCTTCACATGAATCGGGCGTTTCGTGAAGATCTTTGACCTCGCTTTTCGCGCGACTCGCTTTATCGATTTGAGATTGAATGATTCAGATCAGTAGAACACTGGAGGGAGAGTTTGATTCCTCATCCGTGGCGACAATCGAGCCACATGCTTCAACAAACAGGAAAGGGAACAAACTGATAGGAACTGCAATCCACATACTGCGGAGGCGGGTAGATGTACTGTCCCGGGTACGTGCAAACGCTGCCAGCAACGGGATGCTCCTTCACATGCATGGTCAGGTGGATTCGATTCTTTCCCGGGTGCGCGAAGTACTGCGAAATGTGAAACACGTCTTCGAGCATCACTCCCTTCCTCTTCAGCTGCAGCAATTCGGGAGGCACGCCCAATCCCTGCGCCAGTGCTGCGCGTATCTCGTACACGTACGTGTTCGCATATGCGTAGATGCACTTCTCCTTCGCGTACTTCACCGCCTTGTTCACTGCCAGTCCGGCGGCTAACGGGAGAATCACCAGACCCCCCGTGGCGACCACGCTCAGCGCAGCGACACCAACACCCGCGATGCGACGGTTCCTCTTCTGATGGCGCGAGTTATCCTCCAAGTAGATGGAGATCATGGGACCGAAGGGTTGCTCGATGGGAGGGAACACGGAGGGAGGAGGGGGCAGCTGGAGAACAGGTGCCGGTGGAGGCGGCGGCATGGGATAGGCAGGCGGGTTGGGAAGGAAGGGAACAGGATAGATGGGTTGAGACGATACGTAGCTTTCCTCTTCCACGTTCGTTGTGTACGAGGCGGACGACTCTTCCGGCATATTGTAGTAGGCGTACGCCGGAATGGCGTAGTTCTCTCCAGATGACTGCGGTTGGGGGATGTTCACGTTCAGGGCGTCATCGCGATGATAGCTCATAATTCTGTAACTGCGTGCCTTTGGAAAGGGATAATGATGTCGTGGATAAACACGACACCATCAATATCCCCGCAGCGCGTTCCCCCACAGCGTTTCAGCCATCTCTCTTTCCCATAGAGGCAAACACGGGATTCAAGGAAGAAGCCAACTCTATTCCTCTTGCATGCGCTGCTATCACGAACAGCGGTACTGAAACGGTCACGATGATAAAGCAGAATAACACTCTATGAGGTACATCACCATCGCGACCTACTTCTTGGTCGCCATCACTGTACTGTTCTTTGTCGTCTTCTTCCGTCTGAATGGGAATATCGACAAACTGGACACAAAGAGGGAGGAGGAGTATATGAAGCATTTGCGGATGCGAAACGAGCGGGTGAACATCATGACGGAGGAAGAGTACTACAGGGACGAGAAACGGTTTTCCATCGTGATTGTCACGCATCAGGAGCCCCTGCTGGAAAAGACATATCCTATCTTTCTGAGTACTTGGTGTAGATATCCTTCATCCGAACGGTTTTGAATGTCCTGCAGAATACGCCGAGGAGACGGTTACAGGAGGTTGTAATTCTCGATGATGTGAGCACACCGCCCGTCACGTGGAATCCGGATCCAGATCGCGTCCGAGTCATTCGTTCCGGTAGTGTTGGGTCCTGAGAGTCATCAGTAGAGGAGCGTCTCGGCTTGATCCGTGCCCGCATTGCTGGAGGCAACGCAGCCAGGGGAGATTTCATCGTCTTCTTGGATGCGCATTGTCGAGTGAGTCCCCGGTGGCTGGAATCCCCTCATCGTTTGCTGATGGAGGTGCACGTCGTTTGCTGCTATCAGTCTGTAGAACAACAAGACGATCGTCAACTTTGTGGACTTCATCATGACGGAGGATTTCAAGGTGAAGCCAGCGTCAGCGGGCATCGGAAGGTAGTTTTACGCGTTCAGTTTGATGGTTCTAGTTCGGCGACCATCGAGAACACGCTTCGCCAGTTCTGGGGCGGCGGCTCGTACAACGACGACTACACACCCATCACGATGGGTATGTTCGCGATCACGAAGTACTGGTGGCAGCAGGGGCAGATGGACCCGGCGCTGAACATCTGGGGCGGCGAGAACGTGGAGATCTCCTTCCGAACCTGGCTGTGCGGCGGGCGCATCGTGGTGGCGAAGGACTCGTACGTGGCGCACTACTTCCGCACGAAGCCGACGTACTCGGTAGGAGAGGGGCGAGTGAGTGAAGGGTAGTACGATGGATCGATCGTGGTGAAGAACTACGAGCGCATCGCGCACGTGTGGCTGGACGAGCCCTCGCGGGTCGAGTTCTACAACGCGCACCACATAACGTACCAGAAGGGCGTGGTTCCGAACTATGTGGGCAACTTCACGGGTGGGACTGGGTGGGTGTTCTGATGAATAGACAGACTGGAGCTGAAGAAGAGGCTGCACTGCAAGCCCTTCGCGACGTACCTGAAGCAATTCGAGGGAAGAACGTTCTGTGCGAAGGGTGCGTGAGGTGGATGCGGCTAACGTGTAGAGAACAAGAACTGTGGAATGTTTTATACTGTGCGTCCTTCGGACATCAAGCAATCGTTAGAGGAGATTTTCAACATGTGGCGTGTTTGTTGAAGGAAGCTGGAGGAATAGAAGCAGAAAAAGGAAGGAATAAGAAAGAAACAAAAAGGAACTTCCCACGCCGGGAATCGAACCCGGATCGGCAGGGTGAGAGCCTGCTATCCTAACCGATTAGACTACATGGGACCTGTTTCCGACCTCAGACGTGGCTTTATCAGAGCCCATCCTCCCCTTCATCAACGACTGAAACTACGCCCCATCACGCACTCGAGTGCTGCAACAAAGACGACCAAAAGGAAAAAGAGAAAACAATACTGCTACAAATCTAGCTCTACGCGTGACCCGCGCACCCATTCCTCACCTTCTACTACCTTCAGCAAGTCTTGGTCATCCAGCACTTGCGACTGCGCCACCTCCGCCTCAATCCGATCTGCCTCCTCCAGCACGGAGTTGTCCAGAAGCGCATCCACCGCATCCTCCGTGAGTTGAGAGGAGGGCCTTGACGGCTGGGAGTGCATGACGGGAGGATGCAGTTGTTGCGACGACGCCAGCGAGAGGGGCTTCGACGGCGACTGGCAGCGCAACACCTGGGATTGGGAGCTCGCAACTAAAACAGGCGGAAGCGGGACGGAAGGAGGAGTTGGCGAGGAAGCGTGCGAAGCCTGACAAGACGACGGCTCCTTGTCGGGTTCACGCTGGGGCAGACCGACAGACAGGAAGTTGATAGGAGCGATCTTGCTTTCGGTGGGAAGGAGAGGAGGCAAGGGGATGTCAGGAAGAGGACAGGAGGTGGACTGCTCCTGAATGGAGTACATCTGCTGGGTCAGGGATATATCCGTATCCGTGAAGGACACGGAGGAGTTGGTGTCGTGGCAGAGAGACGTGGAGAAGGACGTCGCGCTCTGCTTCATGTCGGCTTCCTGCTGTCGGTTCTTGCTGATCACGCGAAGGGAATGCAGCTCGTTCTCGACGCTGAACTGTCTACGCATCACAGGAACGAACAGAAGTGACTCCTTGGACGATTGCTCGCCCCGCTGCTTCGTTGGACTCCCCCAGGTCAGTCCATCAAAACTACCACTGTCCGATTCAGAATTCAGACGCACGCGCTCGGACAGCATCTGCTTCACAGGCGAGTCGGACGAAATCTCTATCCGCTTTGCCTTCTTCCGCCGAATGACGTAGCTCCCACTCCCGCGAGACCGTTTCGGTTCCTGCTTCTGGTTTGGATGAGCGTGGTTCTCATTGTTTTCGTTTCCGCAGACTGAGGAAGACACGGGAGAATCCTCCAGCGAGACGGAAGGTGTGGTCTTCTGGTTGAGTATGCTCCTCTTCAGCAGCATGCGCACTTTGGATGAATTCTACAAGTTGGGGGAGAACGGGAAAGAAGTACGGAGGGCGTTGACTGTTGACTGTTTGTATTTGCTGTATCATCGTCGCTCATCACGATGCCACAACAAAGGGATCTCGTCAACTGCAAGCCGAGAAAATGAGTTCCAAAGGATGGCGAAACTCCCCTTCCCACTCTTTTCATGTTCTCTCTCATATTCAAGGAGAAGACGAGGGAGAGGGGTAGAGGGCGATTCCCGTGTTTAGGGGGAGAATGAAGCGGATTCGAGAATGACAGGATTTTATTCCTCCATCAGAACGAGAGTGATTGTAAACTAGCAATGCGTGATTGTTAGCGTGAATCAGACAATGCATCACTCCACAGTGAAACAGAGCGAACGAGGAGCGCAGTCGCTTTGATAAAGGGCGTGTATGAAACAAACAGAACACTCACTAGCCTTTTTCCCCTTCTTCTGTTTCCTCTCCAAATATGTAATAGAGCCCTGTACATCACACAACTACCTCATACGCACTCTCAACACACCAGAAATCTTTGTATTGAACGGCAGCACGTCCTTTGCATTTACCTGCATATTACCATAATTGCACACGCACCCACAATCGTACTGATCTTCTTCTTCTTGCACACAGCACGGATGAGACACTTGTTGTTCGCTATATTCACAGTTTGTTCCTTTTTGGAAGGGAAGCAATTTACACCCTCGTTGTCTATTTCTTACCAACGCTGAAGCACGCACTACACCGTTTGAATGTTACTGACACTGCCCCGCTGCTGACTGCGCATTTCGCCATGCCCGCCAATTCTTCCAGAAATGCGTCGTTCGAAATGTGTGGCATCGCTTTGCAAAGGGAAAAGAATGACATGAAAAACTATCGGGTATTACGGGTCTATTCGACGGGATGCACCCTATTGCTTACAACCCTTTCCAGTGTGTTGTGTGATTCACTGATGTGTCGTTTCGATTCGGGACAGGAATGCAAGAGAGATATCCGAATGAGGGAGAATACAGTGATGAGCAGCTCCATTCACTTCAATAGTGACAAGAATCGGTTATCCTTAGTACATGGAGACAATACCATAGCAGAAACGAGAAAGACGGCGACAACACCAAAACGGTGACAAATCCCCGACTGTGACTCTCAAAAGGCAGCATGCCAACTGGCCATGTGGAATGCACCGCAGTTGCATCGGGAGAGGAAAGTGGAAGGGCGAATCGAAATATGGACGATTGTGTCCAATACGCCGAGATTATTCATTGTTTTGGTACCGATATAGGGACAATTCCGGCACTATCTCCTTCCTCTTTCATCTCAATTTCCAACAGACTAACACATCGCAATGTTCCAAAAGTTCGCCTACTTGGTATCCGTCTCTCGATCTTTGTAATGGGCATAGTCTGGAAAGGCTTTCCGTGAAACTGGCCAAGCTCTCGAGAGAGCCGGAATGAGAATGCTCGACGACAACAAATTCATGGAAACATGTAGTGCGAGCGGAATGTGCCGTTAGGGAGTAGATTCTCGTCACCGTCCCATTATGGGCATCTATAATAAACGCCCGGCCGTAAACACAACCGCTTTTGTCGCTCCCAACGCGGCCGTTATCGGCGATGTGCAGATGGCCCCCGGCTCCTCGGTCTGGTACAATGCCGTTGTGAGAGGTACCCGGCTTCCGGGGAGGAGGTGACGTGTAGGCGACGAGAACAAAGTTGTGATTGGCAAAAACACGAACGTCCAGGACCGTGCTGTGGTGGTTTCCACCAAGAAGAACCACACGTGCGACGGAACCGTCTCCATCGGCAGCAACGTCACCATCGGTCACGGCGCCGTGCTCAACGCCTGCACCGTGGAGGACAACTCGCTGATCGGCATGGGAGCCGTTCTCGAGGAGGGAAGCCACGTGGGCTCCTACTCGCTCGTGGGCGCTGGTTCCGTTGTCGAGAAGGGTCAGTCCATTCCTTCTGGAGAAGTGGAGGTAGTTGTTCTGCGTGATGTGTAGCTCTGGACGGGCAACCCCATCCGTTTCGTCCGCAAGTTGGGAGACGAGGAGAGAAAGAACTTGGAACACAGTGCTACTGAGTATGCCGAGTTGAGTGGCAAGAGCGCTGCAGAGATAAAGGGAGAGTATGGTGCTACCTTCCGCTGCGACTAGGTCTATCGTAATGTGCTTCTTTACTATTTTTCACGTTTTTGTTTGATCAAGCAGGAAGAACCATGTTTTCCCGTGCGTTCTGACGGATACAGTCTCACGTGATAGAACCCGAAGGAGCTGAGCAGAGGGTGCCCACATCTGGACTGGGTGTGCCTTCCGGCATTCAAATGAAGCCGACGGCGTCCGAGTTCGTTCCGGCGGATCCGAACAGCCACGTTGAGGAAAAGGGAAGTGCGGCGAGCACATTCGAGGAGGAGTCGAGATTGGTCGGAGAAGATACCCGCCTGTTGGTCACGGCAGAGAATCGCTTGTTGGCGGCCACTTCCTTCGAGTCCATGGGTCTTGATCCTCGTTTCGTGAAGGCCTTGTAGTTTCCTGTATGTGGAATGACTCCAAGATATACGGAGATGGGATTCAACCGCCCGTCGCTGATCCAGGCGCAAGCCATTCCCTACATCCTCTCTCAGTGGGAGTTCTTTCTCCGTTTTATCGTAGACCGCGCCATCACCTGGTTGCGCAGGCGCAGAATGGAAGCGGCAAGACGGTGTGCTTCGCTCTGGGTTCCCTGGCGTACGTGAACGAGGCGATTCCCGCCCCTCAGGTGCTGGTGATTGCGCACGTTCGCGAGCTGATTCTGCAGATCGGCGAGGTGTTCACTCATCTCTGTAGGGGTGTTGGTTTTCGTTCATTGCAGGCAAGTACACATCCATCCAGTGCACGTACCTCATGAAGGGCTACCACTACGACGATTCGGCCCAGGTCGTGATCGCATCGGTCGGTTCTCTTCGCGCAGCGCTGATGAGCCAAAACTTCAACTACACAAACCTCGTCTGCATGGTGATCGACGAGGCGGACGAGGTGCTGAACAACACCTCCTTCGCCCAAGACATCGTGAATGTCACCACCATGTTCCGCGGCCTGCGTCTCCCCGTTCAGCTCCTCCTCTTCTCCGCCACCTTCGACGACAAGGTGCTTCGCTTCACGCGGAAGATCGCGCCGGGCGCGGTGCTGATCCAGAAGGCGCCGAGCGAGCTGAAACTGGATACGGTGCATTTGGTGGACCCTGTCCCGATTGTTGTCATGCCTAGTTCGCAGTGAAGGCGCAGGGCTTCGACGCGAAGTGCAAGGCGCTGGACCAGATGTACAAGCTGATGGACGTGTGTCAGACCTGCGTGTTCGTGAACCGTCAGGAGACGGCGGACCGGCTGGGCGAGGCGATGCGTGGGTTGGGTCACGAGGTGGGCGTGATCCGCGGCGGCGACATGGAGAAGAAGGAGCGTGTGCGGATTCTGAACGAGTTCAAGGAGGGCAAGATCAAGGTGCTGATCTGCACGGATTTGCTGTCGAGAGGCATCGACATTCTGGACGTGACGTTGGTGGTGAACTTCGACATTCCGAAGAAGGGCGAGAATATGGTCGGAGAGAGGGGAGGAGGTGAAGTGTAGGACTGCGAGACCTTCTTGCACCGCTCGGGACGAACGGGACGCATGGGTCGCAAGGGCGTGTCGATCACCTTCTACGAGTCGGAGCTGGAGGACATGGCGAAGCTGAAGGAGGTGGAAGAGAAGTACAACATGCCGATCAAGCCGTTGCTGCTGAATGATCTGGAGGCGTTTGAGAAGACGATTAAGGAGGCGTTGAAATACGCATGTTTGTTCGAATGCAAACTTGTGTTGAAGTCCATTGGTGGATTGAAGTTCAGTAAAGAATTAACCACATGCCAGTGCATACGGGATCGGTCGTGTTATCCGTCCTCGCGTTGTGTACTCCACGGTGGGGTGTGTGACTCGGTAGATGGAGCGTACAGGGGAGTGAAGAAGTACTTCTACGGAGACAGTGAAGTACCAACGGGGAATCAGGGAGAGGTAACGATTCTGTGAATTTGGGTGGGTTACGAGTAGAATGATCATCCGAGCACAGAGAGTCAGGAAATACCTCTCGATGAGAATACTCCCTGTATCGACGAGTCGATCTCCATCGAGTCGATTGTCGACGAAGACCCTCTCTACAAGTCCTTCGCGTTCAACCAACTGCGGGCCATGTACTGTCTTTCCTAACGTTTGTAACACTCCAGCTTTTACGAATTCTATCGCAGAGCAGTGGTTGTTACAAGCAAGAAGCAGAAGTAGTGTTTCGGTTTCCTGTGCGACCCTAGGATGAAGGCGTGGACGCTCACTCAATTCAATGACGTCTTTACGGGAATCTCGATTGACAACGAGGACGTTTCACCGCTTGTTTCTCCTAATCCGCAGATTATCAGCAACATGTTCCGTGTGTGGGATCACGATGGCGACGGGTTCGTTGGCATTCGTGACTTTATTCACACGTACGCCTACACCCAGCTCGTTTCCTCCCTCACGCTCGCTCATACGTAGAGCACGCCGACCAGTACGTACTCCTACATATTCGAGTCTCTGGATTTGCATCACAACGGGATCATCACCTTCGAGGAGCTTCGCGTCTCGCAGTACTACATGCTGTCTCAGAATCCCGAGTACGACCCCGAGCAACTCGAAGAAATGGCGCGGAGAACAACGAGGCATGTGGGAACCGAGTGCATTCTTGACCCTGTAGATTTTTGAGGAATTGCATACGAGCTACGCGCGCGGCATCACGAAGAACTGTGAGGACGGCGGGTTGGTCTCATGGGTAGGTTTCTTAGACAGGGGTCGCTTTCTCCAGGAGGACGTATCGCTGATTCGTGTTTTTGCTCTGGCTTTGATGGAGGGAGATAATCCTCCTCCCTCCCAGGATTTGGCTGTTTGTTGCCATAACGAGTTGCGTGATCTCATTTCCGTTCAGTTGCAGTGTTTCCATGTCCTTTCACGGAACTCTTCTTTCTCCTCGAAACACAAACCCCCATCCCTCACTCTTTTCATGGCAAACCCAACAGTCGGCTACATTGGTATTGGTCTAGCCGTACTTTTCTTTGGCAGCAACTTCATCCCCATCAAGAAGTTCGAGACGGGAGATGGCATGATGTTCCAGTTCGTCGTGTGCATCGGTAAGATCGCGTTGTTTCTTGTCAATGTAGGTATCTGGTTTGTGGGTTTGATCGCCGCAATCATCCGTCGCTGCAAGCTCTTCGATTTCCAGGCTATCCTTGGCGGAGTCATCTGGACGACTGGAAACCTGTGCACTGTATCCATCGTGAAGTGCATCGGTAGGCCTTGGGGGGAGTGGTCACGGTTAGGACTTGCGAGAGGCCTTCTTGTGTGGGGCATTGCCAACATGATCACGGGGTGGGCGATCAACATGTTTGGGTGGTTCGGACAGCCCGCTGAAATGCACAACGTGAAGAAGCCCGTTTTGAACTACCTGGGAGTGGCCTGCTGTGTCCTCTGCGTGTTCATCTCGTCCTTCGTGAAGAACGACAATGAGGACAAGAAGAATCTCCAGCCCAAGAGCACCTCGTGTCCGTCCAACATGGGGAGTGCTGCGCAGTCCCCTGTGCCCACTCCAACGATCACGACCACCCCCACTCCAGCGAATGCCGTTCCTCTCCTGGATTTGGACTGCATCGGCGACCCTGGCAGCTGGGTAGACAACCTGTCGCGAACAAACAAGACGATCGTCGGCTACGCTCTCAGCGTTTTTGCGGGGATCATGTACGGCACCAACTTCCTTCCGTGCAACTCCGCGCTGAAGTGGTATCCGAACGCCACCAAGACTGATATGGAGTTCAGTCAGTTCTGCGGCATCTTCGTGTCCTCCTTTGTGTACTTCTTCGTCTACTGCATCTATAAACGCAACAGACCCATCATCCACATCCGATCCGTCATGCCCGGTTTTGTTTCTGGCATGATGTGGGGCGTGGCTCAGCTGGGCTGGTTTTACGCGAACGAGAATCTGGGCGAGGTGGTGAGCTATCCCATCATTTGCTGCGGT
The DNA here is from genome assembly GCA_027406325.1 of Blastocystis sp. subtype 2. Taxonomy (NCBI): domain Eukaryota; class Bigyra; order Opalinata; family Blastocystidae; genus Blastocystis; species Blastocystis sp. subtype 2. The sequence continues at coordinate 44,684 of JANPWJ010000164.1, forward strand.
CCTACCATCGTCTCGAGCATTTGGGGTCTCACTCTGTATGAGGAGATCACGGGCCTGAAGAATACGCTGTTGGTCCTTTTGCTAGTTATCGTCATGCTGTGTGGTTCCATCCTTGTGGCGGTGTCCAAAGCGTAGTGTCTTTGTTGAAAAGAAGTATGCGTTATTAGCATGCGAAAGGGAAAGCAAAAGAAATGAAGAGAGAAAAAGGAATCGCCCACCGGGGGGCTCGAACCCCCGACCACTAGGTTAAGAGCCTAGCGCTCTACCGACTGAGCTAGACGGGCTTGTCTTCACTTCTCACCTCGCACCTATACAGCTCATTTCACACCCCCTCTCTTCTCACACTCTTCTCTCCACACCATGGACCAGCAGTACAGCCGACTACTCGCACTGAAACAGATGGGAGTCGTAGAGGTGCTCCCTCGTCGATTCACCTCACGCATAGAATTACGAAGAAATTCGGAAGAAATCCGTAATCGTCGTGGGTGTGGGGGGCATTGGGAGCGTCACTTCCGAGATGCTGGTGCGATGTGGAATTGGAAAGCTCGTCATCATCGACTATGACAAGGTGGGAATGGAGAACATGAATCGGCTATTCTTCCGCCCCTGCCACTGCGGACTCTACAAAACCGAGGCGGCGAAACAAACTCTCCATGTAACGGACGTGTCTTCGCATCACGCATAGGAAATCAATCCCGACGTCGTCGTGGAAGCACATACTCTCGACATCTCAACCAATATCCTTGCTTCCTCTTTCACTGGATTCATTCACCGCAGTGGAGTCGTACTCCGTGTTTGAGCGTCTTCTGCTCCATGGCGGACTCGACGACAACCCCGTCGATCTGCTGCTCTCCTGCGTTGACAATTACGCGGCGAGAGTCACCATCAATATGGCGTGTCTGCACCACGACATCGCCTGGATGGAGAGCGGCGTGTCCGAAGACGCTGTGTCCGGCCACATCCAGTTCATCGTTCCCGGCAGAACCGCGTGCTTTCAGTGCATCCCTCCCATGGCAGTTGCCAGCGGAATGGACGAGCGATCGATCCGCCGCGACGGTGTGTGCACAGCGTCGCTGCCAACCACGATGGGCATCGTTGCCGGCCTCCTAGCGCAGAACGTGCTGAAGTACCTCCTCCATTTCGGGCAGGTCTCCTACTGTCTTTCCTACAACGCGATGAACAACTATTTCCCGTCGGATGTTCTTCTGCCCTCCCGTGATTGTGTGAACAAGGACTGTCAGAGACTCCAGCTGCAGTACCGAGGAAAGTGGGCTCCGGACGTGTGGATTCCGAAGAGCAGCAGGACGGAAGAGGACGAGAATGAGTGGGGCATCACATATCCGAATTATCCTGTGTGTACCACCTTAACTGCACGGTAGAGTCGTCCGGCGAGGAGAAATCGCGGGTTGTGTCCGTAATCAGCAATTGCAACGAATTGGAGAGCGGAAGCGACTCGGTGGAGGACCTGATAAGTGCATTAGAAGAGTTGTAAGTGTGTGGCAGCGGAGAAAGAGTGTTTCTTGTCGATGCAGAGCAAGTTACCATTTCCACCCAAATTGAATCTCGCAACGAACATTCCTTTTGTTCGATTACCACGAATCATTTTCCACTTTCCTCGATTCCTCCCCTTTTCGGTCAACTTGTGTCTAGTTGTGTTATCGTTGTGTTTGTGTTTTGGATTGTCATTCTTTCCTTGTTTTGCCCTCCTCCTGGGGAATTGGCTCACTCGCTTCGTTTCCAATGTTCCAAGTCGATAAAGTTCCTCTTTCTGCCTCAACGGTCCCCGTCCGGATATGTCAGACCTGCGGCTTGGCAAAGACTCTGGATCACTTTGTGAGCATGTACACGGAGGCCTCGACGACCAACTGCGACACCTGCCGCCTAAAGCAACGGGAAGTGTATAGACGTATTGCTCCCACGAAAGCGTCTCACGCATAGAGAAGCAGCTCAAGAAGAGGCAGTTTAACATGATCAAGGCGAAGTCGATGCAGCTGCGAAGCGCCGTTCATTCCTCGCCATCACAAGTCAAGCCTATGCCCGCTTCAAGTCAGCTGACTCCCGTTTCAAGCCCTCAGTCAAGCGGTATTTCCACCTACAGTTCTCTCTCTGGGGAATCAAGGGTGGCCGACTCGAATGCCTCACCTGCCAGTTTTTCGGAGTGTATCGGTGTCCCGCTGTGTATCCCCTGCTCGAGGTGGGTGGTGTGCTCCATTGAGAATCCCGTCAACATACCGATTGCGAAGGTGGTCGATTGCACTTCTATTTGATAGTTTTTTTCCATTTCCAACTGTATTATTATGACTCCTGTTTGTTCCCGAAACCCGTCGTTCTCGTCTCTATACGAATCCCAGTCCTGTGGAAAGACGTGAGGCGTGTTTTGCTGAAATGCAATACGCCGTTGCCCATCCCCATTTGTTTCCTGTCCATCCTCATTTGTTCCGCGAACAGACAGCAAATGTCCAAACCAATGAACGGAAAAGAGCAAATGGGAAAGAAGAGGAGCCCTGTTGTAGTTGTGCTGGAAGGCGCTTGTCTGGAAACGGTGAAGTCCAAAAAGGTTTGTCCGAGCTCCTTGTTTCATTCCCAGGGATATGTTCTCCTCACCGCAGATGACCACAAAGCCATTCACAAGAAGATGGGGAAGGACGCTTCCGAGTCACGACCCGATATTTGCCATCAGGTAGAATTCGCTAAATCGCTGTAACTCTAGTGCCTTCTCACGCTTCAGGACTCTGTGCTGAACAAAGCCGGGCTGCTTAAAGTGGGTGGCTATTTTCGCTCGTTACGTTCAGGTATATATTCATACCTCGCAGAACACCCTCATTGAGGTGAATCCCAAGCTGCGTGTTCCCAGAACCTTCAAGCGGTTTAGCGCCATGTTTGGTATCACTGCAATAACGCCGGTAACGTCGTAGTGCAGCTGTTGGACAAGATGAAGATCCGTTCCGCCACTGGCGATGAGTGTCTTCTGAAGGTGATAAAGAACCCCATCACGGATCACTTGCCGATTGGTGCGCATATCTTCGGTACCTCTGTCACAGGGACGCTGGTGGACCCCCTTTCCCTGGTGGAGGAGTTAGCGGACACAGCGGATAAGAACAACGGAGACGGCTCCTTTGTTTTCGTGTTTGGTGCCTTTGCGCACGGTCATTTGAAAGCGGACTACGTGGAGAGCACTGTCTCCTTTTCACAATACCCGGTTTGCGTTGTCCTCCCTTCTCACGTCTAGTTGAGTGGTTCTTTAGCATGCGGCAAGCTCATGAATGCGTTCGAGGAAGTCTGGGGCATTCACTACTTCTCTTTGTTTCAAATGCGTTATGTGTAACACGACTCTATCTTCTCTCAAACGGCAACGAGCGTTTCGCACAAACACAGCAATCCTCCATGAAGAAATAGTTGCCACTCGACTTCTGCTC
>JANPWJ010000166.1:0-12691 GCA_027406325.1 Blastocystis sp. subtype 2
ACCAAATGGAAGCTTCACTCGCTTTGGAATGTTCCATGGCGTTTCATCCACAGCCACTCTTTGGGACGGGGCTAGGCAGCACATGGAATGGACAGGGACAGTGTGCAGGGCGTGCGGAGGAGGGAGGAGAGAGATGAGAGATGAGAAACAAGATGGAGCGATTTGAATCAAACTGCGGGGAGAGAGGTGCAACACGGAGAGAAACACACTGCACGACGATAGTTGGCTGCACATGGGCGAATCGATAGAATCGGAGAAAGGACGGTTCGCAGACACTGCACCATCCAATTGCAAATAGAAGAGATGGACTCAAAAGAAAAGTGCGATGCTCCCATACAGAGAGAGTTATGCGGTATTTCTGTATGACCTGAAGCAGGCGGCACTGAAAGCAGCAAAGAAGCTGGGAATCGGAGGGATTCACGATGTGTATCGAGTGAGCGCTCTCTCTTGCTCTCATCTGCAGATGCTGTACGAGGAAAAGGTGTCGGCTGCAGAGAGATCCAAAATCAAGCGCATGATCTACAAGCCGCTGAAAGGCTCCGTTTCTCGTTCTTACTTTTGTTCATTCCTGCGCGAGGGTTTGCTGCAGGATGAGTTTCGTTTCGATGATGTATCAAAGGATGAAGCCGAGCGACTCGTCCAATGGGTCCTTTTCTATGGGTTTCCATTGATTGCTAGATTGCTCTGAATGGACATAAGTGGAAGAGGGCAGAGGTGGTGTTCGGGAGACCCCGATCCTGTCTCCAGAAGGTGTACAAGAAGGCAACGCGGCCTTCCGGAGACGGGCGTTTGTGCTGTATAGTGGCATCACATTTAGCACTCCCTCTTCTAGTGTTCTTCAATGCGTTTGTCGTGGTGCTCAAATACTATCCGAGCTGTAGACATGCTGTGTCGAGTTCATTGGTAGTGTTCTTTGTAATCAAGGGGAGAGAGACGCCAACAAAGCACATAAAGCCTCCTGTGCTTCGGAAAGCCGAAGGAATGAATGCGGATGGCGATGCATTGCTAATTTCACGGCTTCACATGTTCTCTCGCCGGTATTGGCCGATGGAGGATTACACAATGCTCTTCTCCTTCCTGTTGGAAAAGTCACGGAAGGTAATCCTCGACAGTCCTCCGTGCGTGGTTGGACTGCGCTACCTCTCCTAGTAGCGAATCATCATTGTCCTTCACGGGTAGTCCTGTCGACCAATTCGAGAGTCCTGCGGAGTACTTCATGCGGATCGTGTTTCTCTTTGTGTACTATATCGACGAGCTCCCGCTGTCCCTAACCACGCGTGATCTTCTCCTCTTCCTTCAAGAGCATGTGATCGGCGACCAGGAATTGCAAAAGTTCTTCTATTTGAAGATTCACGGCTTGCGCCTGTCTTATGTGGAGTTCGATGGATTCATCAGAGGCTTCCCGAGCATATACGTGGACCGCACTCCCGAGCTGGACAAAGAAGTGTTTGAACTCAACGAAGCCGAGATTCCTGATGATGCGGAGCTGGAGGCGCTGATCGAGGAAGCGAACTGCAATGGGTGTGAGTTGGTTCGCCTTGTCCAGTACAGCGGCATCATTCCCGGCGATATCGAGCGCAGTGAGGAGATGCTGGATGATGAGGAGTGGGAGAAGAAGAAGAAGAAGGAGAGGAGGAAGAAGAAGAAGGCCAGGAAATCAACGTTGGACTATCTGGATCTCTCGGACTCCGATTTGTCGGAGCCGAAGGAGAAGCAGAAGAAGAAAAAGCATCACTCGAAACACAAGAAGCACCACTCCAAGTCGATAAAGTACAAGGAGATTTGAATCCAGTCGCTGTCCGCTGTTTGTTGACCACATTTTCACTTCTGGGGATGGAAAACGAGGACAAGCCGACCGAAACGACTCCTGCTGACGAGAAGAAGCAGCAGAAGAAAAGGAATTACAGAAAGGACAAGCCTTGGGATGGAGACCATATTGACCATTGGAAGATCGATGTGCGTGCTGCATTCTCGTGGCTGATGGAATAGGAGTGGAAAGACGATGACATGAAGGCGCCCTTGCTCGAAGAGAGCTCGTTCGCCACCATGTTCCCGAGATACAGAGAGCAATATCTGAGAGAGATTTGGCCGCTGGTTACAAAAGAATTGGATGTAGCGTGTGCTGTTTGCTCTCTTAGGGGTAGAAGTTGGGCATTGCCTGCGAGCTGGACTGCATCGAAGGCACGATGACCGTGCGTACCACCCGCAAGACAAAGGACCCGTATTTCTGCCGATTGGGCTTGAGGTGTAGCTACATCATCGTGAAAGCCCGCGACTTGCTGAAATTGCTGGCCCGCAGCGTGCCCTACAACCAGGCCATCAAGATCTTGGAGGACAACATGCAGTGCGATATCATCAAGATTGGAGGCTACGTGACGTCCAAGGAGCGCTTCGTAAAACGTCGACAGCGACTCCTGGGTCCCGAGGGAGCCACGCTGAAGGCTCTCGAATTACTCACAGAATGTTATATATTGGTCCAGGGCAACACTGTGGCCGTGATGGGAAGCTACCAGGGACTGAAGATCATCCGAAGAATCGTGATCGACTGCATGAAGAACATCCACCCCATCTACGCCATCAAAACGCTCATGATCAAGCGTGAACTGGCGAAGGTAGCGGCGCCTCTGTTGGCTTAGGCGTAGGACCCGTCGATGAAGAACGAGAATTGGGACCGCTTCCTCCCCAAGTTCAAGAAGGAGAACAAGCCGGAGAAGAAGAAGGCTCCCGTCGTGCAGAAGAAGTGGTGGCGCTGCGTTTCGATCACGAATAGATATACTCCGTTCCCGCCCGAGAATCACATCACCCCGAGCAAGATCGATAAGCAAATCGAGAGCGGTGAGTACTTCCTCAGCGAGAGGCAGAAGAAGGAGCGCGCGTTCGCGCAGAAGCGCGCGGAGGCGGCTGTGAAGTCGGCGAAGAAGCGCGAGGAGCGCGAGAAGCTCTTCGTCCCGCCCAAGGAGAAGAAGTGATCGTCCTTTTGTTGTGTTTGTTCCAAACAGGTTTCTGTTGTGTTTGTTCCAAACACGTTCAGAACTGTCTCGTGATGGTGCTGACGAGCATGCTTCGACTCCATCCATTTGTGTTTCCTCCAAACAGATCACGACCAAGACTGTCTCGTGATGTTACTGACGAACATGCCCCTCACGTGCTTCGACTCCTCGCGACTGATGCGATAATAACTCATGCGGTCTCCCAGCTGCGCCTGCGTCAACAGCTGCCCGAACTCCTCGTCGTGCGTGATGATGATCAGCTGGAAGTTCTGCTGCTTCTTGCGGTGCGAAATGACCTGCACTAACGAGTACACCAACGCCACCTTGTTCTCGTGGTCCAGGTTCGTCGTCGGTTCATCCAGCGCCAACACGCCGCAGTGCGAGCAGAACGCGTCCGCCAGCGCCATGCGAATCACCAGCGCCGCCAGCGCCTTCTGTCCCGCAGAACACCGACTTCGCATCTGCAGTCGCGAGTGGTTCTGCACCTCACCCCACACAGCCTCACCCACCTTCGTCATGTAAACAGCGTACTCGAAGTACTTCTTGCTCCCGCGCACCACCGACTTGCTCTCAATCTCGATACTCTCAATGTCCTTCACCTCACACACCCACACCACACTCACCTTTCCCTGGTACGTCACCATCCACAGCTCCGCAATCCGCTCATTGATCTCCTTGATCTTCGTTTGGTGGTACTTCAACAACGCCTCCTCGATCGCGCGCACGTACTTCTCCAGGTCGTTCAACACGCCCGTCAGAATCAGACTCTTCGTGCGCGCGACCACGTACTTCTTCTCGATGTCTTCATAATCGCGGGAATGCAGTTCCAACTACCCTTCACGCCGCGCGTCTCTCGTACGTAACATTGGTCCTTCCGCTTCTGCAACTGACGGATCTCGCCCTCGCCCTGGTTGTACCTAAATCGTGACGATTTCTGGAATTCCAAAACTTCGACTGATTTTCGGCAATGCTCCGTTGCAGTGCGTCCCGCTCCTCCTGCAGCTTCTCGCCGTTCATGCCCGTCAACTGCCCGCGCAACGCGTCCAACTGCTCCTACGCCTCATCCCATCTCTTCTGGCTCACGCGGTATGTGTCCAGAAGCGCCTTCTCTTTGCGTAGCTGGATGTTCGCCTGCAGGACCGACTCGCGCAACTGGATCGAGTCTGTTTGCGAGTGCAGGTACGAGAGGCGTGTGGTGACCTGCGTCAGCTCCGTCTGCGTGGAGGTGATTTCCCTCTGCGTGGAGGCGAGTTGTTGGGATAGCGCAATAATGCGCGACTGACGACTCCAGAGCGGGAGCGAGCGGAGCTGCGACGCCAGCGTCATCATCTGCTTCAACTGCGCCGTGCGCTGGTACAACGCGTCTCGCGCCTTCGTCTGTCCATCACACCACCTCCATCTTCTCTACCACGCGGTTCTGCGCCTCCGCCAACTGGCTCTGAAGCTCCTTGTACTCTGCTGACGGCTCCGCGTTCAGTTCGCTTTGTTGCTTCTCACACAGCGTCGCCAGCGTCTGACGCAGCGTGCGCAACTCCTCCTGGAGTCCCGCGGAAGCCTGCTGGTGCTCGATCACCGTCTCGATGATGTGTTGCGACTTCATGTTCGCTTCGTCCGCTCGCATGATCTTGTCGTCACACCCCCTCCACTCACTCACGTTCTCGCGCAACTGGAATATGTGCTTCTGCAACGCCTGTAACGCCATCTCGCGCTGTCGCTTCGCCTCGCCTCGCTGCTGTCGAAGCGCCGCCAACTCACTCTTCTTTCCTCGCATGGCCTCCATCAGCTCCTTCCGTCGCATCTCCAACTCGTCCTTCTTCTCCTTCCCCAAACCCTTCTTCTCCTCGCACAGCCTCCTGAACGCTTCCAGCTTCTCCCACAGCGGCCTCAGCTCCGCCAGCTTCTTCTTCGACACGGCGATCACCATCTTCTTCGCCTTCAGCGTGTTCGTCTGGTGCTGTGCGTCATACCCACTGCTCTCGCCTACCTGAACGAACACGGCAGCGTCCGTGATTTGCGGCTGCAACTTCGCGAGACGCGCCTGCAGCTGGATCACCTCGTAGTGCTTTGACAGCGCCGTCAACAGACCGATCGTCATCTGACCATCACACCCACTCTCCACGCCCACCGTCACGCCGCTGCCAGCACGCTCCAACACCCACTGCAACGCCTCGTAATACCCGCCGATGTCGAGTTCACACGCAATGTTCATCTGCGTGTACTCGCTTCTGATCTCCTCCGCCTCCTTCTCCATCGCCTCCTTGCACTCCCTCACCGCCGCCTCCATCGCCTCCTTCTTTCCCTCCTCCTTCTTGATCTTCCCCAACAACGCCTTCTCCTCCTCCTCCATTCGCTCCACGTCGCGCTCCAGACTCTCCACGTTCTTTCGCACCACCTCCAATCGCTCCTTCACCACCGCCTCCGTCACCTCCTCCTTCAGCACCGTCTTCAGCTCCTCCGCCGCCTCCTCCAGTCGCAGCGCCACGACGCTCTGTCGATCGCCACGCTTCATCTTGCTCTGCTGCTCCCAAATCGCGTCCAGCTCCGTCTGCATCGCCTTCATCTCGTTCTCGATCGCCTCCTCCTTCTCGTCCTCTGCCGTCGTGTCCACGTCCGCGTTCTTCACCTTCTCCTCCTCCTCCGCCACCTGCTGCGCCCATCGCTTCTTCTCCTCGTCTCGCTGCTGCATTCGCCTTCGCGTCTCCTCCACGCCCAGCGGCAACTGCGTCTTCTCGAACAACTGGTTCCTCTACCCTTCACACCACTTCGCGTTCGCACCTGCAACACCGTCTCCACCTCCTTGATCCGACCCTCACATCGTCTCACCTCGCCCAGCGCGTTCTGTTTTGTCATCTCACTCTGCACTTCCAGGCGGTGCTTTCTGTCCAGCACGCCCTCCTTCGCCGCCTCCATCTCCGACACGCCCTGTTTCTCCGCCTCGATCGTTCGCTTCACCTCCTCCACCACGCTCTCCACCACACGCACCACGTGTTGCCACGCCGCCTCCGTCACCTCCTCCTCCTTGTTCAGCTTCTCCAACACCTCCGTCAGCTCCGCACGCGCACCGCTCTGCTGCTCACATAACACACTCAGGGCATTTCGCGCCTGTTGGATGTCCTGCTTCAGCAGGGTCTGTTCCCGTACCACCTGGTCGCGGAGTCGTTGGATCTCACTACGCCTCACAACACGTCGCAACACACACTCGCTCCACCGACGCAATGAAACGCTCATCGCGTCCTTCTTCTTGTTCAGCTGTGTCAGCTCCGCCGTGCTCCTACGCCTCACCTCTCTCTCTTGTCACGACGTGGTGCTGGCCGACCGAACCGTCTCCAGCTCGCGCGTCAGTTCCACTTCGCTTCCCTCCACCCACTCCGCGAGTGACGCTCTTTGACGGTCGTAGCGCTGGGGATGAGCTGTGGTGCGGAATGCATACCGTTTGTTGCTGGGAGATGGTGGCTTGACAGGCGTTGATGCTCTGCTGGAGTTGGAGGAGCTTCTGGAATTGATCATCGAGTTGGGACTTCTTCTCGGTTTGCAGCTGGAGCAGCTCCTTGAGCTTCTTCACCTCGCTCTCGTTATTGCGAATCTCGTTTTCTACACATGGGACAACGCATTGCGCAATCCACCCAGCTGATTCATTTCTGACCGAATCTTGTTCGCCTGCACGAACTTGTTCTTCTTGTCGATTTCGTCCTTCTCGCAGTCGATCAGTTGCTCCTTCTACAGCTCACACATCGCAATCACGATCACCTTCTCCTTCTTCTCCTTGCGAATCGCCTCCAACGACTTGGTGTAATACGTACTCTCAAAAATGGAATCGAATCGCTTCTTCAACTCGCGACTCTATCCATCACGCGACAACAACACATATACATCAAACAACGGCCAATTGGCCTCATCCTGGTGACAGAAGATTACGTTTTCAATAACGGCGCGTGACATTCCAAGAAGCTGAGGGATGAGGAGGTCGATATCGCGACCTCGATTACTGATGGCAGACTAGGGCGTGAAAGGCTTGACACGGAACAACCTTCTTGCCCTGTGAGTCCACGATGCTCACAGTCTGATCGAGTGTCTTAAAAACGAGCTTGCCCTTCTATTGCTGACAGAACATGTGACGCAATTACATTCAAACGGAGTGTGTAGGACCGGACGCAATTGACCACTCTTCCATCTTGGCTCAAAAACTCAAGTCGGATTTGTCCCTTCACCTCTTCTTGGTGGGATAGTGTTGGATCGTTGATGAAGGACTGTGTAATGAATCACGACAAAGTCACCCCACCTGACCGTTTGCTACGTTCGGCGGCAATCCTCCCGTGCAGGCTACCTTGAGACACTCGATGATTGTCGTTTTCCCGCAACCATTATCCCCGACGATAATGGTAAGCGGTTTTAGGAATTTAATCGCCTTCGGCTCGAACGGGGAGAAGGCTCTAATTCCTTGGATCGACATCTTTCGGATCTCCGCCATGATGAAGAGTATTTTGGCGCCTTTTCTTCGTTGCTGTTGCGGTGGTATTTCGTCATGTTGGTGAGTGTTGGTGAGTTCTTCCTTTTCTTTCGTGTCAGTGACTCCTCATTCCCTCTGATTGTCAACCATTCCTCATTCCTGTGAGTGTCAATCACTCCTTCACTATCAACATCCCCTTCAACTACTAAACAACTCAACTACCAACAAACACACGAGAAAATGGAAAAGCGACTCCCTCCTTGCTCCCGAAGACGCTCCTCCGACGCGGAATACAACCTACAATAAAGCATAAGCACCGCACGTACATCTGATAGTCAAGAGGATTAATGGTGAGACAATTCGCATCAATGGACGAAATGAACTGAATCGCGCTAATTAAATTGACCAGCATGTATCCATCTCTACGACTAATGCAACACGAAAGCAACTCACCCCATCACCAACTCTTTCGGATTACGGTACTTGTTTATGTAATCGGATATCACATTGAGATAGAGGACACGTGTCTTTAGTGTACAATAAATGAATAGTGGCAAAAAGTCGTCAGCGCTGGAATGCGCCGATCCGAGGACGGAGAAGAGGATCTTCGTCGCTTCCGACAGACACTGAAGCATATGCTTGGGAGAGCGGCATGCCGCGATTCCCTGCAGCTTCGCGACCGCTTTGTCAAACAGCGGATTTGAGGTATACTCTAAATCGTCACGAAAACACCGAACACGCACCTTTCTTCACGTCCAAGTGCTCCGGCAGCAAGAACTGCAACACCAGCACGTGTTTGTTCAAAATCTCTCCATACTGCGAATTCTCGCGAATCATGTTCATCATCGCGCCACCGCCCAACACGTTAGTCAGCAACTGCTCCATGCCCTCCTTGATGTCCTCGTTCTCCACCTCGCACGTCACGTCGTGCCCGCACTCCACTCTGATCTTCTTCTCCATCGCGTTGCAGAAATCCCGTTGCATCTCGCACACACTCTTGCCGCCCGGGTTGCTCACACGGTTGTACTGCACGATCCACGTGTCGATGCAGAACCGCTTGATCTCGTCGTAGAACGCGGCGTACCGCGGCTGGCACAGCAGGTCCACGAAATCTTTGAACCCGTCGGAGAAGAACGGTGGGTCCGACAGCAGGGTGTCTTGAGGCAGGAAGGAGAACAGGGGCGAATAGTACTCGTTGTCGTTCTGGAGGAAAGAGCGAAGCAAGAAGTCGAAGCAGTACGACAGAGAGGCAGATAGGACGTCGCTGCACTTATTGTCCCTAACCCTAAGACCCAATTCCTTCTCCCACCGCTGGTACTCCAACTCGATCTGCACGCTCACTGTCTGAATCGCCTCGTGGGGGATCCCCATTTGTTCGAGGATTCGCACCAGCGAACTCTGCGAGTACTCGTACGTCTGCGGCGACAGCAGGTCGCTCGCCGTCTCGTTGTTGCTGGAGGAGGCGCTCTGCGAATCGTCGTTGGTGCGGCACAACAATTTCAGTCGACGCACGCGGTCCCGCAGACGCAGGTTTTCGCGTTCGCTTCGCTCCAGGCGCGCCTGCAGCTCCAGCACGCGCTGTTTCAGCCGCGAGTTCTCGCTCTTGAGCTCGAGCGCCTGCTCCAGACGCTGGAGCGAGTCCTACGCTTCACACGCGCATGCAGCACCCACATCGTCCGCACGCTTGAAACTGCGATGACCGTCGTAGCCCGCGTAGGAGGTGGAGGCCGTCTCGTTCCAGCCCATGTCGTCCAGCTGACGCGACTTGTACGGAATGCTCTTCACCTCGTTGCACTCCTTAGCCTTGCCGTCCTTGCCTGGCTCCAGAAAGCGAATAAAGGAATTCGTCTTCTCCAGAAAGCTCGCCATTTCGCGCACATTGATCGTCGACGAGGGAATGTCCCCCTTCTTTGAGCGCCCTTGCTCCTCGTAGTCGCCGCACGAAAAAGAGCCGTCACTCGCAAACCCATCACTATCGCAACTCACCTCCTCGTCCTTCGCTCCAGTGCGATGACGGTAGTTGGAGTGGGGTGGATAGCGTCCTTGTCTCTCGGTTCTGCTCGCAATGGGCTGTTGGCGGGGCTTCTCGCTCCCGTTTCTCTCAAACAGCTTCGGCCCTCGATTCGCATCGGACCGCATACCGGAGGAAGGCGTGCTGTTGGTGAGAGCGACGGGGTCGCGGAAGAGGGGCGTGTTCAGACTGGAGCGCTTCTTGTTCCGGTCGATGCTTTCGGCGACCGATTTGCGGAGCATCACGGGCGCCACATTCTCGATGAAGGAGAACCGCTGCGATTCCCTCTTCGTCAGTGTCTCTGCGTTCTCCTCGCTCGAGGAATCGGACGAGATTCTGGAAGTCCGCACAGCTCCGTCCTCAGGTGGACTCGAGTGGATTGGGTTGTTGCATCCGCGCTTCGAGCCCAGACTGAGGAACACAACGCCACGATCGCTTGAAGTCGCCGTTTTCGTAGGGTTTAATTAGTGTTTCTGTGTCTCCGCTCTTCCCGCCAGATCCCGCACATAACCGCGAACGTTCAGCAAACAACATAACCGCGAACCCGCGTGTTCAACAAACAACAGAACTATGCAGAGCTAGCCTTTTCCTTGTTCGCGTCGTCGTAGATAGTGGAGATCTCCTTCTCGTAGTTGCGCATCACAACGTTTCTCTTCATCTTCATCGTCGCCGTCAACTCGCCCTTTCCAAGGGAAATATCGTTCTTCAGAATGATCCACTTGCGGATGTTCTGCGCGTTGCTCACCGCATATTCCTTGTTGTACTTCTCCACGCCCGTGCCAAGGTAGTCGTGCCACAGCGGGTCCTCCGCCGCCTGCTCGCACGTCTCCGCAGTGCTGCCCAGCTCCTTCGACTTCTCCAACACGTTGGGCGCCAGCACGCTCGTCGGCTCGCCCGTCGCGGGGTCCACCTCCGTCTTCAGACAGAACATGCACGACAAGTAGTTGCGCTTGTCGCCCACCAGAATGGCGTTGCTCACCTCGGGCAGCAGCTCCAGCAGACGGTTCTCGATCGGCACAGGCGACACGTTCTCGCCTCCGCTGGTCACGATCAGCTCCTTCAGACGACCCGTGATGGTCACGAAGCCGTCCTCGTCGACGGTGCCCTGGTCACCCGTGTGGATCCAGCCCTCCGCGTCCAGCGTCTTCTTGGTCTCGTCCTCCTGCTTCAGGTAGCTACGCGTCATCGCTCGCGTCATCGCTCACCCCATCATCACGTTGCGACCGCGGTACTGCAGCTCGTTCATCTCGCCCACGCGCACCTCCACGCCCGGCATCGGCTTGCCGCCCGTTCCCAGCTACGCCTCACGCGCCGCACACAGCCCTACCTTCCAGCAGTGGTCCACGTACGAGTTGCTGGCGAAGGGCGCGCAGCCCTCGCTCTGGCCCAGCAGGTCGCTGATCTGGATGTCGAACGACGCGAAGAACTTCAGCGTCTCCACGCTCACCGGCGCCGCCGACACCACCAGCCCGCGGCAGCACTGGAAGCCCAGGTTCTTGCGGATCGTCTGGAACACCAGCTTGTCCGCCAGCCAGTAGCCCCACGCCTTGCGGAAGGTCTTCCCGTACTCGCGCGTCATGCACGTCTCGTAGCCCACCTTGCGCGCCCAATCGATCAGCGCCTTCTTCGGTCCCTACGCCTCACACCCCCACCACACAACCTACCGACGCCTGGTTGAGCGTCTTCTGGATCTGTTCCGCCATCTTCTCGTACAGACGCGGCACCGCCACAGACAGCGTGGGGCGCGCCTTGCGTAGCGTGTTCACCAGCGTGCCCTTCAGCGCGTTGGTGTCGCAGATGTACACACACACGTTCGTGTAGACCGGCACCATCGCGTCCACGTACTGCGCGGCGATATGGTTCAGCGGCAAGAAGGAGGTCTAGAGGTGAAAAACGGGGGGCAGCGCAACGTAGCGGTCGTGGTGGTCCAGACCGATTCGGATGTGGATGCCCTCGCACTGGAAGGTGCAGGAGTCGTGGCTGATCATCGCTCCCTTGGGATCGCCCTAGAGGTGAAGCTATGGGACAAGAGGAACGGTGGTGCCCGAGGTGTAAATCAGGGTGGCGCAACTACCCGGTTCCACGCTCTTCGCGTCGTTGACGATCTCCTCGTCAGAGACGGCGCTGCCCGTCTCGAGCCAGTCGCTCCACTTGTAGATCTTCACGCGATCGTCAGGAGCCGCCTCGGGCATGCCATCGTCGGGCCAGTAGACGATGATGGCCTTGAGGTTCGGCAGCTCGTTGCGGATTCCGAAGATCTTCTGCGCCTGCTTTCCTCCCTGGCAAACGCAAATCTCGCATTCGGAGTGGTGCAAAACGTAGTGGCACGCGTCGGGAGCGTTCGTGGTGTAGATACCGACGGAAATGGCGCCAATCAGCCAACAACCGTACAGGGTGAAGAAGTACTCGGGAGAGTTGAATCCGATAATACCGCAGCAAGATCCCTTCTTCAGGCCGATGGTCTTGGCGGCCTTCGAGAACCTACTTGTCAATCGCTCCAAGGAACACGTGCTTGACGGCGTTCTGATAATACTCCATAAATGTATAGACCTCGTCGTCCTTGCTAACAAGAGCAGGCTCGTTCGGCCACTTTTCAATAGCACGAAGCATTGACTACGATCAAAGCCCACACCAATACGATACACGTGCTAGCGTGTCGGGTTCGGGATCGAATCCAGTCTCAGGACGGCGTCTTATAGAGACAACGTCGTGGATGTTACAGGTTCTGTAGTCGTCAATACGGGACATGGTTCACGGTAGATAGAGCTATTTCAACAAAAATCGCACTCGGCACTCTAAAAGGACGATGTCACAATAAGAGTTTGTGACGGCATAAAGGATTACGTGAGAGCTCCAAGGAGACGACGCGACAGGGAGTTTCATTACCCTTTCTGAAGGCAGAACGGATGAGATTTGCGATTTCTTGTCATTTCCTCTGTACTTCGGTATGCAACTTGAAGAATTGGTGTGTTGACACGGTGGGATTGCGATTCTTCTCAGTGAATCTCGTCGTACAGATGGTAGCGAGCGTGGAAAGTGCTGGAATTGAGTGCAAAAACGTGTTTCTGTGTGCGTGAAGATGAAATCGTTGCTTCTCCCGTTCACAATCATCATTCCTCTTTCACGAGCTACTCTCCTCCACAAATAACTCACCCCCATAAAAACAAACACCCCAAAAGAACCACACTACAACCCCAGCTCATTCTCCTGCTTCGCCAGCTCCAGCAGCATCGCCTCGTCGAA
>JANPWJ010000169.1:0-20376 GCA_027406325.1 Blastocystis sp. subtype 2
GCTGAGTGCGTTCCTGAGTAAGGACATTCATTTCGCGTAGTTGTCTCTTTATGTGCGTTGTTTGTTGCAGCATTGTTCACGTGTCATTTGTTTGTTGTGGCAGGGAACAGGAAGCGCTTCTCCGGCCCTTTGCGTACTGAGCGGATCCAAGTAGATTGTGGGCTTTTCCAGTTCCATTCCATCCAGATTCCCGCAAAGAAATCCAAATGCGGACGAGGATACGTGACCCCACGAATCCCAATCCACGCGTACCTTGTTTGAGACGAATAATTCGTGCCGGAGAATCCCCGATTAAGTGGCGTACACCATTCCTGCACAGTTCAGAGAAGAATCAACAAAGAGAATGCATACATACTACGGTAATGCAATCAAGTCATGGATTCATTCTGTTATCGACGAAAAATTGGGAATACATGAGGAGCATCCCAGTACTGCCACTGAAACTGTAAATGCGGAAGTCGTGGCGGAAGAGCCAAAGCGTATCCCTTATCTTGAGAACCAGTAATCGGCATAGAGGAAACGGTTGAAAGGAAAAAGAATTCGGATTTGCAAAGGCCCGTACAGGAGTACATGGAGGCGATTCGGGACGAAAGCGCCCTCTTGGCCATCAATCCGGATATAGATCGACTAGAAAAGGCGCTCCTCAATGCGATCGAGCCCTATTGTGTTACGTTAGTCTCTTGAATGGCGTTGACCGTAGTGTAACTCTGCCGTGTGGATCAAGAATTCTGATTCGTCCGACATTGCCCATCGATAAGATGGTGATGAAGGATTGTTGGGTCGTTCGTCCTGTGTGATGAGTAGTGATCGAAACAGGAGAGATATCCCAGCACTCTCTGTCATTGCGCTTCAATTCAGTTGTAACAAAGGTGATGGACTCCTCCCTGGATTACTTGTGCAACGTCAACTTCGATTCTCATTTTGCCATTTCAGTTTTGATTGAGGAGAATGGCGTTTGGAAGGGGGTTGCATCGGGTCGATTCATCCAGGATGTGACGTGCCCGGAAGAAGCGGAGTGGGCAGCCATCGTCGTTGACTCGAAGCATGGACACAAGATTGGCTCCTGCATTCTGTACTATCTCAGTGTTGTATGGCAGTGGTTGTGCCGTTGACGTGTAGTTGGCGCACCGATTTGCCATCGATCGGTTAATGGCGGTGGTTCATCCTGAGAATTACTGCGTGCTTCACTGGATGAAGAAGCTATCCGCAACCCATCTTTTTAAGAACGAGTGGTAGGCGACGATCGCTCCTCCGACATGTAGTGACTACTGGGTATTCTCAACTCCCATTGCCGAATCGTGGATTGCCTCTGAGGAGATCCGCAGGGCGTTAGAGACTGGAGCGAACGCGAAGACGGTGCTGAGTGATGATGTGAAGGCGGTGCTGGTGGAGAACATACGAAGTTGGATAGAGTGTGAGTTGTGAGGAGTAGGTCTGAGGAACTACCGCAAATCGGAAGAGCATCATGAGTGTAGGTGTTCGGGAGAGGAGTGATGCGTAGCGTTATTGAATTCGAGAAGAAACTTGGTTTCCTCTGAAAGTGCGTAATGAGTAATACGGCAGTGTTTGTTACACTTCTTTTCCATGAACCCTGCTATGAACGATGTTCACGTAAAGCAGGAGTTGCAGCAAAGAGTACCGGCGACTGAAGTCAAACTCTCCGCCGAAGAAGAATTGCAGAAGGAGTTGCTCGCGCGCGATGTTCGTTTGCGCGTATGGTTTGTGGTGCTGTGTTATGTAGATCCAATTCACTGACTTTTCGAAAAACAATCTGGAGAAGCACTTCTGGAGAATCCCCGAAGTGGTTCAGAAATTGAACGAGCTGCGGATTGAGAAGATGAGCGGTATTCCCTCGGAGCTGTTATTCCAGCAACAGCCGATGGAGCAGAATGTGGCGCAGTTCGTCCCGCATAACATGTAGAACAAGAAGATCTTTCGAATGACAAACGAAACGAAGAAGCAGATCTTCCTCCAGTACCCCGAGGTGAAGGCAGCCTTCGATGCGCGCATCGGGAAGGACATGGGCGAGCGAGACTTCTGGAAGGCGTTCTTCCGCACCTATATCATCGATAACAAAGCGGCGCTCATTGGTGATGGTGGGTTTGGCAAAGCCGCCTTACGGAATAGAGACGAACATGTTTTTCAAATACAAGAGAGAGTTGGAGCGGACGAAGGAGAGTGGTGACAAGAAGGAGAAGGTCATTCCAAATCAAGCCGAAATATCGATGGAGGAGTGCAGCAATAAACCGCAGACTGCATATGTGGAGTCGTATGAGCCGCAGGCCAATGATGGTTGATTCCTGGTAGTGAAGTGAGTGGTAGACGACAAAATGGAAAGCGCGTTTGCGAGTGTGGTGGATATGCTAGCAACACACACGGACAACATCGAGAAGCAGATAAGCGCCGTTTCAAAATACAATACGGACGCATATCGAAAGAGTGTGGGCGCGATGGAAAGGAGGGAGAAAGCGGAGCCCGTGCGATTCGAATTGAAGTCGGGATTCGGGTATGACGAGTTGATGCACGAAAGCGAATTCCAGACGGACTCGGGTTATGAGCGTCCGATGGGAGTGTCCGATTCGGAGCGAATTGCGTTCCGCAATCGCATTAGCCACATGAGCGTAAATATTGCAGACTGTATAGTAGGGAGTATGCGGAGCAAAATAGGGAGTAGGGAAGAGAAGAGAACCATGAGTTCGTGAAGAAGCAGATTCTCCTTGCAAAGCAGGAGGGCTCGAGCAACGGTACGTGCTAAGAGTAGAGAATGAAGAGTAGACGAGATGAGTCGCCACAACTCCATTCCCGTGGACATTCAGCACGATGTGCTGGAGGAGCAGTATTTCGTGTACTGTTTGATTCACCTCGCCTACTGCATGCGTTCGATGCCGACGATGGCGGATGTGAAGAATCGGCAGTTGCTTTACAACAGTCTCGTTCGCATTCTGATATCCTTATTTGCAACGACATAAACTCCTTCACGGGAACGATAATCACATAAATGAGCTGAGAAAGAAGTACGCCCATTACGAGGAAAAGGTGACGTACCTCTTCGATGATTGGCGGAAACAGCTGGAGGCGTTTATGAAGTGGTGTTGTGTTTGTTCAAAACAGGACAGGCAGTAGGGAAGGTAAAAGCACGGATTTTCTCTCTCAGCTGGTATTTCGAGTGGATGCTCTGGCGGACATCATCCTGCTGAGCAAGCGACCGCAAATAGGGGATGATGCTCTTCAGCTCGGTGTCCGATTTGTCGTCGAACCACGAAGAAATGGGAATTCCATTATCCGGTTGGTATCCGAACACGTACACCGAATTGTCCAGCACGACCGTCTTCTTCTATTTGTCAAATGAAAGACGATCAGAAACAAGATCGCGGTTGATGGCGTTGAGGTCCTTGAGGTAATTCTCCTCCACGCACAAGCAGTGCTGTCTGTATAGTCTGTGTCTATTCGTGATCCTGTGAGAGTGATGCTACTTCACGTAATGGTTGGGATCGACGATGTCCAGAAGCGCATCAGCATAGCAACTCTGGGACGCGGTAAACACGACGATTTCGTACAAGGACGCGATTTCCTTCAAGAACTCTTGCAAATAGGGTCGGAGAAGGGCGTACACTGTCACGGTCTCGTTGTTGTATGTGATCTGGAATTGAAGGAAGGGCAAACAACTACATCAAACGTCGTGTCGTACACCTCGACGGGTTCCATTACACAGTGAACCAGCGTCTCGTCCAGATCCAGAACGAGTGTGTACGGAGGGGCGCTAGGATCTTTCGGTGGCAGCAAGTTGGCCTGCTTTAGGGAAGAATCGAGAGAGTCGTAGGGAGGCAAGGTCTTTATGATGATCATTCTACGGATAAGAAAAGAGAGATGACATCACGAGTAAGTCTCGTCGTCCAGCTCCTCGTCGCCGAAATCCTCTTCTTCACAGAGCAGAGAATCGTCCACATGAACGACCTCCGTGCTGATGGGCGTCTTTGGAGAAGCCAGGATGGACGCGTCTTTGAGTTCGGTGTCTTCACTGTCGTTTGCGATCAGCGAGTCCTGTAAACGAGCGCGACTACGCGTCAACATGGGCGTTGGAGTGGAATGAAGGACTGGACAGAAAGGAAAAGCAGGATATGGTGACGAGGTTGAAATGTTGGAGTAGCTGCTGTCACTATCGGTGGGAATCGAATGACGGGTGCGAAGCGAGCGCCGCCTTTCTAGGACTGACGTTTGTTGAGTAGACGCACTTTCCGCTAGCTTGATCGGCGGCGAGAACACCTCCTCCTCCAAATCCAGAGTGGACTGATCGGCGGAGGTCGATACACGTCTATGGATGCTGTCTCTCCGTTTTGGAGCTTTTCGTCTAGTCCGATCACGGAAAGAAAGCAGAGGACTACGGCGCATTTGAATCGGTATCCAGGGGTTCGGTCGCGCGAATTCTTTCTAGTTGGTAATCCGATCCGACGAGAGCGTACTCCTCGACGAATGAACACTTGCGATCGGAGTGTCCTCTGTCCCGTCGTCCTGATCTCTCTTGGCGGATTTTCGTGTCATGCAGAGCGCAAAGCGGGTGATCGAGTGTCCCAATTCAAATGGGGAGATCAGTTTTGTGGGATGGCGAAATCGGGGCGATTATTCTCGATTTGAGAGGAGCAGAATCGCGCTCTTTTCTGGAGGAGCTTCAAAGGAATGATCCGGTTTTTCCTTATTATAAAGAATTCTGAGCCGGATGTCTACGTCGGACATAAACGGATCGTATACGCGCACAAGAGAGGACCGATATGACGTGCGTGAGGGAGATCTAATCATCGAGCGGTGTAAGTGGCGTTTCTTTGCATACTAATGTGATAGACCGCATAATCAAGACGATCGGAGCAGGTACCATCGGATGATATCGTGAGATCTTACGCCTAGGAAAATGTAGTACTGTAGTCGTTGCCTGGGATATGAACGAGGGGAAGCACGTAGGCAATGTGGCAGGAACCGTGATGGAAAGGTCGCATTAAAGATTAACAGAAGGGAGAAGAGATACGAATTGGCTGCAATGAGAGAGATTAAAACGATTGTAACACTTCACAAACGGTCTGGCGGGAAATGGTGAGATAGATTCTGCGTGCTCATTCTCAGTTCGTCCATAACGGAGATCCTTGCTTGGTTCAACCTCGACGGTTACGTTTTCGAGATATTGCCCTTCATGAACAAGAATCTCTTTGAGATTTTGGTAGATAGACAGTTCGCCCCCTTTGACGTTTGTCTCGCTGCTCCGCGGATGACCACTAGACAGAAACGCTTCGCCTTCTTCTCAGACAGATGGTTTCCTCGCTGGGAAAGATGCACAACTGCGGCATCATTCACACCGACATCAAGCCCGGTATGCGTTGCGGTTTTGTGCTCACGGACAGAGAACGTGATGTTCTATCCTGTCGAGGATGAAAAGCAAGCCGTTCCGGAGCAGATTCCCGTCATCGTTTTCCCTCTCGTTGACGCGTAGGACCTGGTTCCGGATTTCAACCACCTGTGTCTCATCGATTTCGGCAGCGTGTCCACGTCCTCCACTCCCAAGAAGGGTCTGATCACGACACGCACCTACCGCGCGCCCGAAGTCATTCTCGACCTCGAGTGGGGGCTGCCTTGCGATATGTGGTCTCTGGGCTGCATGGCGTACGAGCTGGGCTGCGGCAAGCCCCTGTTCCAGACGCATCGCCACTTCTTCGGGAACCGCGAGCACTTGGGTAGTTGTGGCCCCCACCAGTGATGGATAGCTCTGATAACGAAACTCCTCGGTCAGATTCCGCAGTGCATGCTCGACGAGCTGGACCCTGTGAATGCCTCCATGTTCAACGAGAAGGGCGAATTGTTGTGGCCCCCACCAGTGACGAGAGAGATTCCCGAGGAGAAGCAGCCCGGCGGGTGGGCGTCGAACGACATTTCGTGGAACGCGAGAGTGCGTGCGATTCGCGCGGTGCGCACGGCGAAGACATCGATCGAGTCGGGCGTGGGTGTTGGTGTGAGAGCGTGAGGCGTAGCTGCCCGACATGGATCCGGACTTCGTTGATTTTGTGAAGAAGCTGGTGGTGATCAACCCGTCGGAGCGCATCACGATTCAGGAGGCGGCGAAGCACCCGTTCATAACCAAAGGAGGCGAGCTGGGGCCTGTAGATATCTCTATTGTTTATTCCGGTAGTGAAGACAAGTCTTAAGTAGAATGCGATTGTTTGTGGAAGAAACAAAGCAAGAAAACCCGGGACAGTTGGAGACGGTGAGAGTCGCCGACGGGAACGGCGCAGAGTAGAAGATGATTCCGTAGGACTCCAGAGAAGGGACATCTACCCCATGACACGAAGACACCGAACGCACTGTCGATAACCACTTCTCCGTAGAACTGAAAGTTGCGGAAGCTCCCAATCAGCCGACGCAACGACACCAGGTCTAATCCTCATCCCTCACTCCACTCTTCACTCTTCATCACCAGCTTGTTCTTCAGCTGAACCAGGTGACTCGTGTTCTGGTCGTCTCCCTCAAAACAAGCGACGCCAACCTGAATCCGGCTCAGCCTGGGCAGGTCTACGAGTCATGTCCAGTTCCCACACCCACCCTGAAAGACGGTCAGTTGTTGCTTCATGAACGAGTAGTCGCCGATAACCACGTCGACGAGCTGAGGAAGCGAAGCCAGCTGGAAGTGGTGACAGAACGGGAAGGATGAAGAAATGGGGGCCCCAACGCCGATGCGAAGATGGCGGAGCGAGGGAAGGAACTCCAGCACGAAGGAGGCGAAGGAGAAGAAGGAATCGCCGTCGATGGAGATTGACTCAAGCACGCTGCAGAAGGCGATGTAGAAACGACTGTCGGTTAGAGGCGCGTCCGCAGAAGCGATCGATTGAGAATCGTCGTTCGGAAGCATTGGATTGAAACAGTGCAGCCCAACGAGCACCTCCTTCAATAGAGGAAAGTGAGTCAGCGTGAAGGAATGGAAGCGGGGGTAGCAGCCTTCCTCGAGCACGAACCGTTTCATCATGGTGTTGTGGAACAACTGATCCAGGGTGTTGGCGGGAACAACCACCTCATTGTCGGTCATTCTCCGGTTGTTCATCCAGTATCCGTCATAGACCACCTCGCTGCGACGATCGAACTCGGTTCCTTTTCCGCAGCGAAGACTGAAGCTAAGCATGCCCTCGTAGCACTTGGTTTTGGGGACGACATCAGCAAAGAAGCTTGTGCCGTAGCACACAGTATCTTCCTTGTAACGGAAGCCCTCGTAGCACAGCACGTTGTCCGCGTTGTAGAAGCAGCCCCAGCCACAGGGATAGTCGTCGACCACTTCGCCCTCCCAGCGTTCGCCGTTTTCGGAGAGGTCAATGATACTGTTGTACGTATTCTGCAAGGGAACGCTCACCGCTCCCTTGTCATTGGAGAGAATCCACACTTGGAGCAGCCGCTTTATTCTACGGTTCCCGACAACCACGATTTGGGAAGCGTTGCTGACGGTTTCCTTGATGCTGACGAAAACGTCGGGCTCGCACGCAATCATCTCGATTCGAGAGTCGTTGATCACTCGATAGTCCTTGTAGTACGAAACCGAAGTGATATCGAGGAAGCCCACACTCTCCAGGAGATATGTCGAAAGAGGCGACAGCTGATGATTGACGGCGTTTAGGAATCCTTTGAGCTTCATAGTCGAGTGCAAACGGGGCACTTCCGGAGGGATCGAAAAGACTGAAGAGGATTCTGTGCTCACAGCGGTTGTCTTTTCTCTTCCCCATTGTACGATCGCGTCCTCTTCGATGGGAGGGATTCGGAGGAGTGAGGGTTATGGGATGTAGGGTTGGAACCCTCTCAGTGCTCGAATAGCTCAGCTGGTTAGAGCGTCGTGCTAATAACGCGAAGGTCTGGGGTTCGATCCCCCGTTTGAGCATTTTTCTTTTTCATTTGTGATGTGAGTGTTCAAATTCAGCGTTCGTGCTCTATTTCTTAACGTTCGTGCTCTTCCTCTCAACATATCTCTTCCTTCTTTTGATACGACTATTCTCTCTCATCACACATCCTCCAACAAGCACACCACGCATTAAAACAACTTAACTTCAGAGATTCGCTTCACATAGAGAGCGGAGAACCAGTAGGCAACGACGAGCACGGGAACGCCGATCAAGTACTTGAGCGTATAGGCCAGCAGTCCGCCCATGCACGCCTCGATTTCAGTGGAGTCCATTTCACTGCGTGCTCGTGAAGGAGGAGCGAATTGGGTCGTGAAGGATATAGTGCATGTAGTAGCCGTTCACCTTCGTCATCATGATGAACAGGATGTAGAAGTAGATGTATCGCAGGAAGACGATGAGGATACGATGTTGATTCACAAAAGCCTGTTCCGTGTTGATGAAGGACTTTGGCGTGAAACGGTTCTACGACTCAGTAAAGCGCGGAACACACACAATCAGGTTGGGCTTGTACTCCACCAGCGCGATCAGCAAGAAGAGCAGAACAGAAGCGAGTGCCTATGCGGAACGAAAATAGTCTGCGGGCTACGATCAATGTCATGGGAGTGAGATGCGAAGCGACTACACGTGAGGAAAAGCCAAACAGAGCGCACAGTTCACCAGGTCCATCGTGAAGAGCATGTACACCAGGTAAATGGGACTCAGCAGGAAGGGAATCATGCTCATTTTGTAGAAAGCAGCAACATAGAACCAAAAGGTTTGTTTCTTTTCGTTATGAAGTACACCGAATCGTTACAGACACAAACTCCATGATGTATGGTGAAACGGTGTGTTGCGAAGAGTATTGTGAACAAGAACCCGTCAATGAGAGAATACACGCGACACCAACGACCTCACCATAGAGTACAACCGACCAACCACTGTTCTCACCACTATGACGAAGGCTCTCAGGGATGGAATGGACTCCATAATGAACAGCACGAGCATCACGATCTACACGTGATTCAGGGAGGAAAGCGGCACTTGAAAGAGGGACGAGGCCACAGTACCCACATAGCTTCTCTTCACGAGCGAGAAGTACAGAGTGGACACTACTCATTAGCACGAAGTCACATACCGACGGAGGGAGAGGAGATACAGCGAGGTCTTGAGGAGACGGGGAGACTGGAAGACGGACGAAAAGTACCTCCGCGGTCCCTGCAGCACGGCAAGTGCGACGATAATCATGAGACTGCCCATAGTGAAGCTGATCGCGAACTTGGCTGGACGGAAGAGAAGCTATCGTTGACACTCGGCGGAAAGACTACCGTCGGAATGCCAATAATATAGGCCAGGAGAAAGAACAACGCACCCACCAATCCAAAGAGGGTTGCGTCGCGGATCGACTGACTTCTACGGATGACACAGCGCGTGGAGTGCGACGTTTCGGTGATTCGCGTTCCGACGCTGGTAACGGAATGAAGCAAACCGGTGGATTCGACATCGGAGGAGGCGCGTGACGGTAAAAACGACGAATACCACGACTTTGAAGCGTTGTTTGGGAACTCGGAGGACTATTGGACATTATCTTCTCCATCGCCCCACCTGACTCTCCTTTTGGTGATTGTACCACTCTCCGAAGCTTTTCGACGACATTGCGTGCGATTTGTGGATATGTGCGGGAGTGCCTCAATAAAGAATAGGGTATTAGGCGCAATTCCTTTCACCCACAAATAATCACACAAGAATGGCTGCTGCTAAACGTGGTAAGCACATTTGGAGCGGAGCGCTGATTTGTAGGACGCGGTGGTGCCGCTGGAAACAAGTTCAGAATGAGTCTCGGTCTCCCTGTGGGTGCTGTGATCAACTGCGCTGATAACACTGGTGCTAAGAATCTCTACGTCATTTCCGTCACTCGCTGGGGTGCTCGTCTGAACAGACTCCCCGCTTGCTGTAGGCCTTGTCTTTCCGACCCCTAACGCATCAGGCCCTGGTGATATGTTCATGGCTTCCGTGAAGAAGGGCAAGCCCGAGCTTCGCAAGAAGGGTAGACTTCGTTTTGTGCATGTGAGCGTGTAGTCATGCCCGCCATCGTGGTGAGACAGAGAAAGAGCTGGAGAAGAAAGAACGGTGTGTTCCTCTACTTCGAGGGTAGGCTTTGGAGAGATGGGCTGAGAGGCAGATAACGCTGGTGTGATCGTGAACCCCAAGGGAGAGATGAAGGGATCCGGTATTACTGGACCTGTTGCCAAGGAGGCTGCCGATCTCTGGCCCAAGATCGCTTCTTCCGCCAGCTCCATCTGGTAAACCAGTCTTCGGAGAACTTGAGTGATTTGTCCGTTTTGTTGGAACAAAGAATTCACATGGGAAAGAGAGAAGAGCCGCGCATGGCGACGGAACAGTTCAGCTCGATCAGAAACTCTCGCATGACGACGTACCTACGACTCAGGGAGAGCAGGGAGGCGCACCCTTCCAAAAACTGATTGAAGGTGACATCGACGGAGAGCTGGTCTTCGCGCTGAATGCCGATGGTGGGATCGCACACGTTGAGACTCGTCTCCGTCATCTTCAAGTATTTGTCAAAGTTCGGTATCTCCTTCGATCGCAGGTGCGCCTTGCTCCACAACTAAACTTCACTCTCCACCCACGTTCCTACAGCATCCAGCTCCCTCACGAAGGAGAAGGGCGAGCGCGACAGGAAGAGCTCCACGAACAGAGGCGTCGGCGTGACGATGGAGAGCGTGGTGAGCAGGCGCGTGACCTCCAGGTTCACCTCCATCGACTGTCGGAGGAACATGCGTATCCGCGCGAGCAGCTGCGTGAGGAAGGCGTCGTGCCCCTGCTGCTGGCAGTCGTGCTGCGGCGGTCTGCAGGAGTGGACGGACGCCACCTCGAACTCCATGTCGCTCATGTACTTGGAGATGGTGGAGGGCGATGTGGTGCTTGACTGAGATGGAGTGATGGTGATGGTGCGTTGAGGCGGAGTTGAGGTGGGTTGCTGAGTTGGAGTCGTGACGGTCTGAGATGCATCCACAGTGCTAGATTGAGATGGGGTCGCACCTGACTGAGGCAGAGTTACACTGGACTGCGACACACCCAACTGCGACGCGCAGGGAAGCGGGTCCTGGAACAGACTCGAAAAGGTGTCCAAATAGCACGACTGCGGCACTGGCTCTTGCGCCTCCGGCACAGGGAGCAACGCGGCAAAGACAGAAGGATGCTGCGACTTGAGGAGTTCGTTGAAAAGATGCATGGTCACGATGGAGACGGTACTGCTGTTGCAGTTCACACGCGAAATCAACACGGGGAGAAGGAGGCTGCTCGCAGAGTCGCCGCACACGAACTGAAGAAGAAGATCCAGCAACGGCGACGACGGCGTGGGCAGCAGATATGCTACCATCATTCGCAGAACGCGCGTGCTGAACACGATACGCGTGTTCCTAGGAGTCAGACACGACGCGAAGGGTCACTGGATGTTGAGCAACTCCACCTTCAAATAGCCCTCCAGAACGCTCTGACGCACCTCCTCCAGCAGCGACGCGAAGAACACCAGCGCCTCGTCCGGCTTGTCCTTGCAGTCCACAGACCCCTTCGCCAGACTCAGCAGCTCCGATATGAACAGCAGACGGTCGCGCAGCGTGTCCTCCGGCAGCGTCTGGTTCCGGTCGGGCGCCTGCGACTGGAGCTGGAGGATGGAATCGAGCAGATTTTGGGAGAGGAGTTTCACGATGGGGGTGTGTTGGGAAAGATAGACGGAGATGTCCGTGAGGGGGAAGGCGACGAGGAGGAGGAGGATCCGACGCGACGTCACGCCCAGGGAAGAGGACTCGTTTCTATTCGTGAGCCGAATCGGATGGAACGACATGTGCGGAATGAGGGGCTCCACGAGAGGGAAGGACACGCGCTGCTCGCCGGGGTGGGAAGGGTCGTCGGTTTGGATGAAGAAGGCGTTGATCAGAACAGGGTCATCGCACAGCTTCTCGCAAATCATCTAGACGTTACTCCACGCGACTTGACGGACTTCGACAAACCGAATAATGGAGGACTCCAGTTCTGGCGTCACGTCCTTGCCCTGGTACATCTGCATGAGCTTCTGAACAAGCCCGGAAATGGACACGTACATCGACTCGGAGGCCAGGAGCGGATACTGCACGTTCTTGAACAGTTTGGTCAACATGGAGAGGACCAGCGCCGTCGACCCCTTCGGGTCGTCGATCATGGCGATCCCGCAGAGCGTGTCCACAATATGATTTTGAAGAAGATAGTTCATGCACGCCCCCTTTTCTTCCCTGGCCTCGCTCGATTTCTTCTCTTTCCTCTTCAGCGCGCTCTCTTCGCTCACCAGGATGTCAACCATCTGCATCAGGTCCTGCTTCATGCTCGTTCTGTCAATCCAGTTGCGCTGCTCCGCCTCGGTGTGCTCCCGCATCTCGTTTATGATCTGGATCGCGTCGTCGTACATCGCCGTGAAGGACGCCAGCTGATTGTCCCCGACGATTCCTGCGGGCAGGATGTTGCTGATGAAGGAGGTGAGCGTGTCGTTCACAGAACTGCCGAACAGCCACATGACTCCAGCGGTGAAGAAAAGAATGCGCAGCGCTTGTCCAACAAACACGCCAAATAGAAAGGTAAAGATACAGAAAAAGATACTTAACAACGATCAGGAGTACGGAAGTTCTGTCCAGCGTACACAGCCTTGTCACCAAGACTCTCCTCAATGCGGAGCAGCTGGTTGTACTTGGCAAGTCTCTCCGACCTGCAAGGAGCGCCCGTCTTGATCTGGCCCGAGCAGAGACCCACAGCCATATCAGCAATGTAGTTGTCCTCCGTCTCGCCGGAGCGGTGGGAGACCATCACACCCCATCCAGCAGCCTGCGAGTCGAGGCACGCCTGCACGGACTCGGTCACGGAACCGATCTGGTTCACCTTCAGCAAGAGGGCGTTGCACGCCTTCTTCTGAATGGCCTCGGCAATACGCGCGGGGTTGGTCACCAGCAGGTCGTCGCCCACAATCTGCACGTCCTTGCCGATCTTCTCGCGGAGGAGCGCGTAGGCAGCCCAGTCGTCCTGCTCGAAGGGATCCTCGATGGACACGATCGGGTAGTCCTTCACCAGCTTGATGTACAGCTCCGTCATCTGCTCCTTCGACTTCTTCATGCCGCCGCCCTGCTTGAACATCAGGTCGTAGTAGCCGTCCTGCGTGTAGAACTCCGACGCGGCGCAGTCCATGGCGATGCGCACCTCCTTGGAGTATCCGGCCTTCTCGATGGCCTCGCTGAGAATGTCGAGACCCTCAATGTTGCTCTTGATGCTGGGAGCGAAACCGCCTTCATCGCCAACATTGGTAGCGTCCAGACCGTATCTCTTCTTGATCACGGACTTCAGGCTGTGGTACACCTCGCAGCCCATCTGCATGGCCTCGGAGAAGGACTTCGCGCCCACGGGCATCAGCATGAACTCCTGGAAGGCGAGGGCGTTGCCGGCGTGCTTGCCGCCGTTGATGACGTTCATCGAGGGCACGGGCAGCACGAACTTGTCCTTTCCGGCCATCTCACCGAAGTACTTGTAGAGAGGCATCTTCTTCGCAGCAGCTCCGGCCTTCACGCAGGCGAGGGACGTGCCCAGAATGGCGTTGGCGCCCAGCTTGCCCTTGTTCTTCGTTCCATCGAGCTGGAACATCAGGTCATCGATGGCGTAGATATCGGTCACATCCATGCCCGTGATGTGGGGGCCAATGATCGTCTTCACGTTGTTGACGGCCTTCGTCACGCCCTTTCCGTTGTACGCCTTGCCTCCGTCACGAAGTTCAAGGGCTTCGTGAATACCGGTGGAAGCACCGCTGGGGACAGAGGCTCTAAAGATACCATCCTGCGTCGCAACGTCCACTTCGACGGTGGGATTGCCACGAGAATCTAAAACAGTTCTGGCATTGACAGCGGTAATCGTGGAGGCGGCACGAGTCATGGCCTTAAAAGAGGTAGATGAAAGACGAGAAAGCATTATCGTTGCGATTAGAGATAAAGAAAAAATGACTGGGGGACCAGTTGTGTTGGGTTACAAAGAGCAGTGGTCGCGATAATTGGCAAGAATCGGCACTCCCTACGTCTTCGAAACTTATTCGCCTCATTGCATTCGAAGGGATTCTTTGTGAAGGGATTCGTTTACCGACGCGTTGGGATCTATCGACTCCCCTTAGCGAACTGGACGAAATGCGCGAATCACAACGGAGTGGTCTCCGCAGAGGGGAGCATCGCCCACCACAAAGACTCCATCCAATCGGAATGAGATAGAGCACCCACCCCGCGTCTCGCCGCCGCCGTCCCTCACATCAGTTTTTGATTCCGAAATCATGGAGTCCGCCCTCGAGCGCCTTCCTCCCGAATACTTTGACACGACGAAGGGTCAGCTACTCAAGCGGAGCTCGCACCGGTCCCGGAAGAAGCGACAACTCCGACGACGCAAGACGCAAAAGGTGACCTCCCAGGAGGAGCAGAAGGAGCAGTGCCGACTGGTTCTCGTCGTCGTTGCCAACGTCCTGCTGTTTTCGCTCCTCTTAGTCTTCATTCTGTGGAGACGCTCCATCGTGGTGGACACGGTTGTGTGTCCCAAGGGATACTTCGGGGAAATGTGCGAGAGAAACGATTTCATCGACACGCTCCAATGGAGCTCGGACGACAAGTTCAAGGCGGCAGACGGAGTGTGCACGTCGGGCTACTCGTTCCGAACGTGGGCGCCCGGAGCGACGACCGTCAACCTGTGGATCCGTCCCGAGGAGTCGGCCGAATCGTCCCACTACGGAATGAAGTGGTGGTGTGTCACGGGGATTATGCATAGACAGCAGAACTACGGGTACTGGTTCATTTCGCTCTGCAACGTGCACGTCGGCGATCGCTACAAGTACCAGTTCATCTACATCACGAACAATGGATATATCCTGTCCCTGGGCGGCTTGGAGAGAACACCGTCGTTTCTTCCTCTCCGCCTCACGCGTAGGCTTCAGCAGGAGGGATACAACGTCGTCAGCGACACCGCGTTCGATTGGAAGAACCAGTCGTCTTCCGTCATCCCCTTCCCCGACCTGCCCATCGTCTACCACATTCACCTCCCGACGTACAACCACTCGCTGTGTACGGTTTCTCGCCGCGCTCAATTGTAGCCGATTCTCCCTTCTCGTCGGTGGAGTCGCGCATCGAGACCATGAAAAACGTGGGCGTCAACGTGATCGAAGTCAACGGACTGGAGTACCTGTACTGCAGCGGCAATGACGTGACATGCTGGGGTATGCTTCGCTCCTTCCTCGCTCACACGCAGACGAGTCCTCCTACTCCCCGGGCCTGCTGCGGCCCTCGCTGGGCTCGGTCGCGCAGCTGAAGTCGCTGATCTTCGAGGCGCACGCCCACAACATTCCCGTCATTCTCGACCTCGACTGGGAGTCCTCCAAGCGCGACTCGCTCCTGTGGGACTACCACAACTTCTACACGTGCTGTGCGCGACGTCAGATCGATCTCACCCCTAGACAAGGAGGAGACCAACAGTCCCGAAATCGCCGACATTTTCCGCAACGCGTCGTTCTGTAGCATGATGGAGTGCCCGTTCGACCTCCACCAGAACGACGTGATCTCGCCGTACCTCCTGTTCATCCTCCACCGCTACCGCGAGGAGTACCGCTTCGACGGCATTCGCTGGATCGCGCGCACCTGCTCGCGCTTCATCAGCGGCGACTGCTCCGCCGGCGCGCAGCAGGAGGACGAGCCCTCCGCCGTCTCCGTGATGCTCGACGTGTGGCGAGACATCCGCGCGACGGGCATGACGATCGTGCGGCTTCCGCCTCGCACTCACCTCTAGCTCACGGACAAGCCCTCCATCGTGCCCGACTACGACTACCGCGTCGACACCTCGCTGTGTCAGGCTGTGAACGCCGTCACCGCCACCACGGGCATTCCGCGGTCGCTGGTGCTGGAGATGGTGCAGCGCGTCAACACCACCACCGAGAAGGACCTCCACGCGCTGGAGTGCTATGACCGACTCACCGTGGGGTCCCTCATTTTCGATGACACGTAGTCACGCCTGCTGCCGCGAACCAGCTACAAGATCGCCAGCACGCTGCTCTCTCTCTTCTATCTCCTTCCACTGAAACTCCACGTGTTCATGGGCACCACGTACATGAGCGACGTGCCGTTCGCCTCCGAGCCCGCGCTGCTCGATCTCGACGAGGTGGGGTACTTCGCGAATGGAATTCTGGTGCGTCCGAGAGCGAAATACCCCAAGTACAAGCTGACGGAGGATCTGTTCGCGCTGCGGAACCAGTACATCGTGGGTGTGGGGCGTTGGGGTGAGAGTGTAGACATCGTCCTCCACCGAGGTGCATATCGTGCTGGACAGCGTCGAGTCCAGCATCATGGTGCTGCGAGTGGGTCCGCTGTCGAGTCCGTTGATGGTGATTGTCAATTACGGAACACGAGTGTACACGGGCGGGTGAGAGTGGTGTGGGGAGTTTGACGAGCAGCGATAACGTGTTCAACCTCCGCGTCGTCACTTTCCACCCCCTCGGCGCGCACAGTTCCTGGAAGCTCTTGTTCACGACGTGCAGCAACAGGTACGAAAGCAGCATTTCGTCGATTCGGCAGGACTTGTACAGTGTTGACTGCGATCGGGAATAGTGGGGGTGGACGGTGCGCTTCATGATGTAGTGACTATCGCGTGTACGCATGCTACAAGCTCGCTATCGGTGACCAGACCCTGTCCGTGTATGCTCCCAATTGATTGTGTCTTCTCTGTATTCTGTGGTTCATCTGTACACTTCGAGTGAATTGTGTTTCCTGTGCAAATGTGATGTGTGCATAACCTCCAAATCGTCCTTCTATACTCTGACTCCTGCTTCCACACTCCGATTCACTGAACTGCCATCGCACCTCCTCTGGAAGAAACAGGACAGGCATAAATTACACTATCTACAACTCCATATCGTACTCGTTCTCGATATCGGCAATACCCGAAAGATCGCGGTCGTAAAAGCCATGATTCTCGAGGTAGGTCATCATGTTCTCGTACAGCGTGCTCGCGTCGTAATAATAGTAATGATACATGGGCGAAAAACCAGCGTTGTTCACACTGTAATCGATACTCCCGTCCGTGTTGACAAAGAACACGCGCGGATAGTACTTCCCTCTCCCGTCTACGCCCTTATCGACAGACAGAACCGCAAACCCGGCAACCACTTTTCATCCTCTGGTTCATCCTCATCTCCCGCAAGAATCATCACGAACTGCTTCGACAACTCGTACACTTTCTCGTCCTGTGCAATCCGCTTCCCCAAACCCTTCGATGCTCCACTCCAACTCAAGGCGATGATCACAATGCCCGGCTTGTCCAGCTCCTTGACCGCTTTCATTCCGTCTTGGAAATTGTACCACTGGATGCGGCTGCCGAAAGAACCCCCATCAAGGGCTGCCAGTGCAATTGCGAGCACGGACAGTCTAAGAAGCTAGGAGTGAAGTCAGGGAAACAGAGATACGATAGCACGCGTGAGAGAGAGCATTATTATGGACAGGAGTGAACAACAAACAGGAGCACACAGCACGGAAGCACTCTTATTTCGATACAACCTCGACGCCCTTCTTCACGACCTTCTTCATCGCCTTCTTGTCAAACATGAAGTAGCCCCACAGGATCGACCACAGCCATCCGATCACGATGGGAGACAGAAGGAGTTGGAGGAAACCAACGAGATAGGCAGTACCCTTCGCGTCTCCCATGCAGGCACCGATCAGAGTTCCAATGCCTACGCCATCACCAAAACCCTCATCGCTTGCCTGGAAGAATGATGTTCACGATGAACAGCACAAGGTGCCACGGCTCCTTCACCTGGGGAACCGTTTCCATCACCTTCTTTGCAGACTTCAGCTTACCGAACAAACCCATTTGTATTTCTTGTTAACGGTCAAAGCCAGATTTCGGTGCGTCCAATCAAATGGGAGGGCACTGTAACAACAAAAACACACTACGAAACCCCAGAACAAGTGAATTACTTGTCTTCAACGACCGGAATAAAGGGAATGAAAACATGAGTACGCTTCCGATAGTCCTCATACTCCGCGAAAAAGGAAAGAAGATACTTCTCTTCATATGGTATACGATAGTACAGCAGCGCCCAATTCATGATGGTAGAAAAGAGGAAGCCCAAGGGATTCTGGAGAATCACTTCCCGACTTATGCAGTAGTAAAACCACCCCGTGTAGGACGGGTGCCGGAAGAACGCGTACACGCCCGACGTCACGAGCTGGTGCGAACAGCTCTTCTCCTTTCGAATCACGTGCGAAAAGTTCGCCTCCATCTTCACCTCTGCCGCCGCGCGCAACGCAATGCCCAGCAAACAGACGACAACGCCGATGCACATAATGACCCGGTTCTCCTTCAGTCTACGGTCAACGCCAACGGTCACTCGCTACTTGGGAAAGAAGTGGTACTCCACCCAGAACTCGACGATACCCAAGACAGTAGAAGCAACGTAGTGGAAGCTCTGATTCACAAGAAAGGCTAGAAACGTCAACGCAAATAGACCGAGGCAATACACTTATAGCAGAGCTCCGTAGGACGATAAATGGCCGTCAAAAAGAACTCCAGAAGGTGAAAGGAAGGAACAATCACTCCATAGAGACACCAACTGACCTAGCGAGGTGAGCGTCGCGCAGCCACTCCTACTGGAAAGGGAACTGGAGACCCACGCGACCAGCAGCGAAGACAGTAAAGGGAGTGGGCTAGAATGATTCCCAGCACCAGGCCGCATAGAATGAGTTTTGCCCATTCCAACCACCCAGATTTCGGCTTGGACTCCTCCATCGCAAGATGATTATGTGTTCTAAACACGATGATGGGTGTGAAAGAGCAGCGAGCCGGTGTGAAAGAGTAATAAGAAAGGGCAGTGAACTAGTGCGAATGAACGATTAGAAAGGGCAGTAAACTAGTGCGAATGAACGATTAGAAAGAACAGTGAACCAGCTCAAATCGAGGAATGACTAGAAACCGAAAAGAAGACGGATCAGGATGTGAAGCAACAAACAAGAGACAACTAAAAGACTACAACTGGAGGTCGCTCCGAACAGTCGGAGTCAACACGTTCACCATCTCCTCGTCCTCCGCACTCAGCTCCCGCATCACATACCCGTTCGTAGGAAGAATGCCAAACTTCTTAAACAGCAAGAGCTGAACCTTGTTCCGGTCATAGTACAGCTGGCAAAGATACTCTGCGAAGAACAAAACGGCGATGAACTCCATAAAACCGCGCCAAAAGTGCATAACACGACAACGAGGGTAGTTGCGGAGAATCGTCCCTAGTCCATCATTCCACACGCCGTCCCCCACATCCATCTCGGTAGTCGTCAATGTACCGGAAGCACTCCTTCTCAGATGTGATCTGCAGACACTCCTCGAGGGTGATGACTACTGCTAGGCAATGAGGGGAACTGGGTAACGACCACATTTGCAATAATCGATGCGTCCCAGGAGCGTGAATCCGATAATCCCTCCCCACGCTCCAACGATCAGCACGATGCGAAGCGCCACCTTCTTCACGTCTCGCTCACCGACGTACACGATCATTTCGTAGCCGTTGATGACCATCAACAGCATGAGCGGGATCGCAAAGAGAATCACGCTCTAACCATCACAGTCGAACATCATAGTCACGTATTCGTGCGTCATCGGGTAGTTTCCCATGTCAAAAAAGGCGGTAGCGTGCATCCCCGCCGACGACAGGACATTGCAAACCAGAACAAACTGCGCAATCAGTCAGGAAAATAGTATATACCTTTTGGAAAAACAGGAAGAGGTGTCGCCTCCACTCGACTTCGATCGCGATAGCGTACATGCAAAACGCCTTATAATAGCTCCAGCTGAATAGGATCCACGGAATCCATCCCATTAACGTTCCCAAGAAGAACAACCACCACCCCCACCCATCGCGAGCCACTTCGGACAAGTACGGATATTTGCACCCCCCTTCAAATCTGCACGTCAAAAAGCGCACGATGAACTACTCATTCAGAATGGGAACGATAATGCTCGCCAAAAGAGCGCCAGCCGCAGCACCGTAATATGCTAGCACGGATCCGTATGCTTCGCAGAAGCGCAAGAACATCAAAAAGAATCTTCGAACATGGGAACAACGCTGATTGAACGCCAGACTGTCTTCTTTTCCCGTCTTCGTGTTTCTGTAGGGAAGGGTTCCCTTGGGATGCCTGAATAAATGCATCGCCCTCACTGTACGCAACAAGAAGAAACTCGATTGCGAATTCGTCAGTGCGAAAACGCAACCAAAATAGCCCCTTCTTCCGCAAATCCCAATGCGCTTCAACTCGGTTTTTCTCGATACAAGAATGTTTTCTGCGGTAGTTCGGAGTGGGATTCGTTTGCAGACGGTGAGGCAGTTGACGCGGTTCTCTGCGTCGCGGTTTTACGCAACCAAGACTGATTCAGACAAGAC
>JANPWJ010000171.1:0-15435 GCA_027406325.1 Blastocystis sp. subtype 2
ACAAGAGGACGGCGATGAGAATGAAGACGGTTTTGCTAGAGTTGGGTGTGGGCAGTCAGTGTTACGTTTCGGGCGACTTGTACTTCTCCTTCTCCTCGTAGAGCATGGTGGAGTGAAAAGGGCTGAAAGGGGAAGAGAAATGTGAGTGTCGTGAGTTGTCGAGTTGGTGCGCGAAATCGCGTGTTTGGGTTGTGTGTAATCCATTTCACGAGAGTGAATCGTTGTGAAGGAAGGAATTGCAGAATGGAATCATGAAACTACCTCCACGCCCTTCCAATCTCATCCTCATCTCCTTGATTCCATCTATTCGCTCCCAGCACACTCCAAATCAAAGAGCAACCAAAACAGGGTCATGACCCGATTCTGAAATGCCCCTTGATTGCATTTTCGCCAAAATCTACTATTCCGTAAGCGTTGTGTTGGAAATCATAATGCGGATTTCGTCTAACCGTTCTGTAGAATGGATGAGTGCGTGATCAACTGCCTGTCGAAGATCAAGAAGGCAACTTCTTGGCGTAACGACAAGGATCTTCGAGACACCATTGATAACATCTGCGCTGAGATTAAGGACGAGCGAAAGCGTCTGAAGAAGAGAGGAGCGGAGTACAAGGATACCGACGCCGATAAGTACTGGGGCTGTCTCCGCTCGGCGTTGGAGAACAAGGCGCCCGGCGTGAAGGCTGCCGCGATGGACGCCATCTGTGTCCTCATCCAGGAGGGTTATTTGACTGGAGAGGCGGAGCCGCTTGAGCCGCACGTGGATCGCGACGACTTCACGATGATGGAGCAGATCGCGGACTGCCTTTGCGCGCAGAAGGACGTGGAGGACGACAACATGAAGCTATACCTTGCGAAGAGTCTGGCGGAGGTGGTGAAGATGGGCACGGTCAACGGCGAGTACCTGCTCAAGACCATCGATGTTTGCTACAAGGTGTACATGGAGGCGACTTCGGGCGCTACGCGCGAGGCCGCGGAGGATGCGATGAAGGAGATCATGGCGTTCCTGATGCAGTCCATGGACTATGTGGACAAGACGAAGGATGCCGAGGTGATCAACAGCAATGCTCCGGTGACGCCGACTCCGTACGAGAATAGCGACGACGAGGACGAGGACGGCAAGCAGCGCGGCTTCGGCAGCGAGTGCCTGTACGTGGGCGTGGAGATGCAGATGGGCTTCAAGTACGAGGGCGGCATTCAGGGCTGGAACCTCGAGACGGAGGAGGAAGTGGAGGAGGAGGAGTGCGATGAGCAGAAGCTGGATTCGCTGCCGTCGCAGCGCCATCGCGACATCTACCTGGTGTTCCGCAAGCTGTGTTCGATCGCGAGCACGGAGGATCCTGACGATCCTGTAGTGCGTTTTTGTGTGCGTTGACACGTAGGAGGAGAATCACAAGATGATCGCGCTGACGGCGATCAAGGCTGCCATGGAGAACATTGGCGAGGACTTCAACAAGTACAAGGCGTACGTGTACCTGGTGCGCAAGTACCTGCTGCAGAACCTGCTGCAGAACTTCATCTCGAACAACATGGACGTGGTGGAGGTGTCGCTGCACATCTTCACGCCGCTGGTGAACAAGTTCCGCATCTTCATCAAGAAGGAGATCGAGGTGTTCATCATCAACATCTTCCTGGTGATTCTGAACTCGCAGAACAGCGCGATGCGCCACAAGGAGATGGTGATCGAGGCGTTCAACGAGATCAACAAGGACCCGAACTTCATGATCGAGCTGTTCATCAACTACGACTGCGATATCAACTCGCGCTCGATGTACGAGGACGTGGTGCGCACGCTGTCGCGCGTGGTGGAGGGCAAGTACAAGGTGATCAACAAGCGCAAGGAGGAGAACGAGAACGGCGAGCTGGAGGAGATCGTGGAGGAGGAGGAGGTGTACCCCGACGAGGAGCAGATCACGGAGGAGCTGCTGCCGGCGAAGCGCATCGCGCTGGACGCGCTGGCGCACATCCTGCAGCCGCTGGCGGAGAAGTGCCACATCACGGAGGCGGAGAACAACAACACGATGACGCTGCAGCAGAACAAGGAGGAGGAGGAGCTGACGCCGGGTTTCACGCCGGCGGTGCAGGCGAGCGACACGGACGTGAAGATCGTGGAGGCGACGAACATTCTGCAGAAGTTCGACGAGAAGCGCAAGTTCCAGGAGGACATGCAGACGGGCTACGCGATGTTCAACAAGAAGCCGCGCACGGGTATCGAGTTCTTGGTGAAGCAGGGCCGTCTGGAGAACACGCCCGAGGCGGTGGCGCAGTTCCTGTACAAGAACAGCGACTTCTTGGACAAGCGCGAGATCGGCGACTACATGGGCGAGCCGAAGGACTTCAACCTGGCGGTGCTGAAGGCGTACGCGGACGGCATCAACTTCAAGGGCCTGTCGTTCGACATGGGCATCCGCACGTTCCTGGAGCGCTTCCGCCTGCCCGGCGAGGCGCAGAAGATCGACCGCATGATCGAGCGCTTCGCGAACGCGTACTGCGAGCAGAACCCGGGCGTGTTCGTGAACACGGACGCGGCGTTCGTGCTGGGCTACTCGGTGATCATGCTGAACACGGATCTGCACAACCCGAACATCGCGCCGGAGAACCGCATGACGGAGGAGGGCTTCATCAAGAACTGCCGCGGCATCAACGACGGCGGCGACTTCCCGCGCGAGTACCTGCTGGACATCTACCACCGCATCCAGGAGAACGCGATTTCGCTGAAGGAGGACGACATGGCGCGCCAGGCGCAGGAGAAGCGCCGCTACCGCTCGAAGGAGGAGCGTCGCCAGAAGGCGTTCTCGGTGGAGAAGATGGACATCATGAACAAGCTGAAGGTGGACATCGACGACGAGACGACGGAGTACTTCGAGGCGTCGGGCAACGAGTACATCGGGCCCATGTTCAAGATCCTGTTCCCGATGGTGATCGACGTGTACGCGAAGGTGCTGGAGCTGAGCGACGACGAGAGCGGCATCGAGAACACGCTGACGGCGGTGAAGGACTGCTTCGAGATCTCGTGCTCGCTGGGTCTGGACCAGGAGCGCGACCGCTCGATGGAGGTGCTGAGCAACTCGACGCTGGTGAACGAGGAGGAGTGGTTCGACGTGAAGAACAAGCAGATCGAGATGATCCGCGTGATGCTGGAGCTGGCGCAGAACTACGGCAACCACATGGGCAGCGCGTGGAAGTACATCCTGACGATCATTTCCTCGCTGGCGCAGGTGCACCTGTACGGACTGGAGCCGCTGGCGCGCAAGATGATCGAGGCGGACCCCGACAGCGCGCGCGTGAGCAAGAGTGGCGAGTACGCGCTGGTGGAGACGGCGCGCGAGAAGCAGGAGCTGATCGAGAGCATCATCGACCTGCGCGCGCTGGACCGCATCTTCGCGAAGACGGCGAACCTGGACTCGAAGATGATCATCGAGTTCGTGAAGGCGCTGTGCGACGTGTCGCTGACGGAGCTGAAGAAGAAGCTGAACGACGACGAGGAGGCGGGCGCGAACGCGGAGGAGGAGAGCGAGGAGGACAAGCGTCCTCGCCACTACCTGATGCAGAAGGTGGTGGAGGTGGCGGACTACAACATGTACTGCCGCTCGCGCCTGGAGTGGACGCAGATCTGGCAGATCATGTCGGAGTACTACATCTCGCTGGGCTGCTTCCCGATGGGCCAGGTGGCGCTGTCGGCGATCGACTCGCTGAAGCAGCTGTCGGTGAAGTTCCTGGACAAGGAGGACCTGCGCGCGTACAACTTCCAGAAGTCGTTCATCCGCCCGTTCGAGTACATCATTTCGCGCACGCCGAGCGCGGACACGCGCGAGATGATTCTGCACGTGGTGCACAACATCGTGCAGACGCGCTCGAAGAACCTGTCGTCGGGGTGGAAGATCGTGTTCTCGGTGTGCACGTTCTGCGCGGAGAACGAGGCGGACCCGCTGACGAGCATCGCGTGGGGCATGGCGAAGGAGCTGTTCGACCAGTACTTCGAGTGCATGGTGCCGGAGATGAACGACCTGACGACGACGTACTGCGCGTTCATCGGCGTGGAGAAGGCGGAGATCAGCCAGGAGGCGCGCGAGTACGTGACGAAGTGCGCGGACGTGATCATCGACGGCAAGATCGTGTCGTGCGAGGCGACGGACAACCAGTTCACGGACTGCGACGAGCACACGAAGGTGTGGTGGCCGGTGTTCATGGGCCTGAGCCGCTACGTGTACTCGGACGCGCGCTACGCGGTGCGTAACGACTGCTGCGAGCGCATCTTCGCCATCTTCCAGAACCCGAAGGTGCACTTCAACGAGAAGCTGTGGAAGCTGGTGTACGACGGCTTCATCTCGACGATCTTCGACGGTCCGATGAAGAGCGGCGTGGAGAGCATCAACGAGCTGATGAGCGCGCCGACGGCGGAGGACGCGGTGATCCGCCTGGGCAACGCGCGCGAGAACAAGAAGGCGTACCTGCAGACGACGGGCGCGCTGGTGATGTACTCGATCGTGCGCCTGTACGTGGAGCGCCGCGACCAGGTGGGCTTCCTGCTGACGGAGTTCTTCGCGCTGATGCAGAACGCGATGAAGCAGTCGATCCTGTCGCTGGCGCGCATCGGCGTGTTCTGCCTGAAGCAGATGATGCTGGAGGGCGCCAAGTCGTACGACGAGGCGATGTGGGACGTGATGCTGAACGAGCTGGAGGTGGCGTTCAAGAACAGCATGCCCGACGACGTGGTGCTGAACGCGCGCAAGAAGCTGCACCTGATCTACGACAAGAACCTGCGCGCGGGCGGCGTGGCGCCGAAGGTGGGCAAGTGGGTGCGCACGCCGTGCGGCACGGGCAAGCTGGTGAAGGTGGACGACATCTGCGCGACGGTGGAGCTGATCTACGGCAACGCGTACTTCCACAAGCTGAGCGAGGTGGAGGACCTGGAGAAGCTGAAGAAGGAGAGCGCGAAGGTGGTGAAGAAGGAGAAGGAGGAGAAGCGCAAGCGCCGCGACTCCGAGAGCGAGTCGAGCGAGTCGAGCGACAGCGAGGACGTGGTGGAGGAGGTGGTCGAGGACGAGAGCATCAAGCTGGAGACGACGGACACCCGCTCGCTGGACATCGACGAGGTGATGGCGCACACGAAGACGATCGTGCAGAGCGACCTGGCGGCGCTGGTGAGCGAGGTGGTGGACCTGATCTACGCGTCGTTCACGTTCGAGCAGGTGAAGCGCATGCTGGGCCTGATGCAGAGCGTGTCGGACATGACGAGAGACTTCCACCAGGACATGGAGCTGAGAGAGATGGAGAAGAAGCTGGGGTTCCCCAAGGAGGGCGACATGCTGCCCACGCTGATCTACGAGCAGGTGGCGGTGGAGACGAGCATCATCCACGTGCTGTTCGTGCTGTACATGGACGAGAAGGCGCCTGAGCGCCACGAGTACGCGAACGCGGACCTGCTGGAGCGCATGAAGAACTACCTTGCGGAGTACGTGGAGATTGAGAAGGAGGCGCACGTGAGCGAGGACGAGAAGGTGAAGAAGGAGAAGGAGCGCGTGGCGGTGGCGTCGGTGCCGCTGATTACGGAGATCGTGAACGGAATGGACAAGACGCCGTTCGACAAGTTCGTGGCGTACTCCGCGACGTTCTATCCTCTCTTCGTGTCGATGATCGAGTTCTCCGGAAGCGAGGTGCGCGCTGCGCTGGCGAAGATCTTCAGAGATAAGATTGGAAAGATGCTGTTCCCGTAGGGGTGTTTGTTTGTCAGTGCAGTTCTGTCAGGGTGATTGCTCGGTGTGGTCTCTCTTTCGTGAGACGGGCTTTGTCTTTCTCTCGTGACATGGGATTTGCTATGTGAAAGTGATTCTATTCAACGCAAGAACGCTCCTTTCAGTAAGGATCAAGTCCATTCACAAAGAACACTCTTCTCACTCCATTTGACAACAACCTCTCCCCAACAGCACGCTTACGCCCACCTTATGCGTGAAGCAGAAACGCAGAGAATAAAACTGGGTCAATTGGGTCATGTCCTCTCCCTCTTCTCAAAAAGAAGATGAACGCCTACCGAACCACACTTGAGTGGGTGTACCTGCTGATCATAACGGCATGCCTGTTCGCCCTCTTCTTTGGACAGTCCTTTCAACACAAGTGAATTCTTCTCCAATAAAGGTCACAACGTAGGAGCGACGAAGTGCGCACTCCCATGATCACCGAGAAGTTGCAGCCCGTCGAGCTGCACCGGAATGAGACGGCGGTGGAGCCGAGGACCGTCAATATCGTCTTCAGGATACGGGAGTGGTCCGTCATTCCCGATATTCCTGTAATGACGACGAAGAAGCTCGTCATTCAGAACATCTACTATATCATGTCGAACGACACGTATATGCGCAACAGGTGGCGTCTGCAGGAAATCGGCCGTCGCGCAAATATCACCATCACGAACTACAACAACGACAACGACTACCTCTCCTTCCTTTTTTCCTTTTACTACCGGAGCAGCTACGTTGCTGTGATGAACATAGCAACGTTGGATGACAAGAAGTCAGTGTCGGAGTTGGTCTCCACGTGGATCGCCGACGCCGTCGACTTGGTGTCGTCAGACGCGGACCAGGCGGTGGTTTCGGGTGAACTCCCCTGCTCTGGCATCGGTCTTCAGTTTAGCAACTTTTTGTTCACCACGAATATCGCGCTTCGTCGTATGCTTACGCACACGTCTCTGGACATGTCCTCCATGTCCCTGTTCTCTCTCCTTCCGGCGTATGCCGCGCTGAATTCCTCTTGGACCTCGCTTCGACTCCCCACCGGTGACAAGTGGCTGTTGAACGAGGAGCAGCAAAGCACGGCGTCCGCCCTTTCCTTCTGGAACTGCCCTGCGTTGAAGATCGACGCCAACAGCACGATCACTGTGTTCCTTCGTCTGTACCAGCGTCATTACCTGCAGAAGCAGCTCGAGATGCTGATGGCGCAGTCCGTCAAGCCGGATCAGATCGTCATCATTCAGAATCGGAATCTCACGCAGTTCCGCTACGACTTCATCGTGAGTCAGTACAAGAGGCGCTGCGACATCTACTACATCTGGAACGTGAACTGGAACTCCTTCTTCCACCTGAGCTACCTGGTGAGCTCGGTGGTGCCCACGACGCTGAGCTTCACCTTCGACGACGACCAGCTGCTCTCCGACCTCCAGACGCACGCGAAAGCCATGGAGGCGCTGAGCAAGCGGCCTGGCATCTACTCGTTGCGGCAATGGTGCTGGTGCAAGAAGTACCTGTCGAAGGAGAAGGTGGACGCGTGCTCGAAGCGGTGCGGCGCACAGACGGACCTCGTGGTGAACCCGTTCTTCACGTTTTCTGCGTACGGAAAGTTCATGTGGCGATACGACATCCCCATGTACTTCTGTTGTGAAGAAATGTCGTACTTGCTGTCCTCCTCCATCGAGTGCGGGATTCAGTGGTACACGCTCCCGATTACCTACTCTTCGTTCCAGCACGACCAGCAGAGTCGGGATCGCGACGAGTACACGCAGCGGATTATGAAGATGGTGAACTGGACGATCGTCGATCACCTCCCCGTGATCTACTACACGCGGGCCGGATACAAGCCGGAGTACCCCTACGACAGTCATTATGTGAATGTTAAGCGCGAAATATTCCCAGTGTGGCGTGTTTGTTCCTCGACGCTTGAAAAGCAAGGACCACTGCGCGTGCATCATTCATGATACGCGAAAAGCAGATAAGGATAGTGCGCG
Source organism: Blastocystis sp. subtype 2 (assembly GCA_027406325.1). NCBI lineage: Eukaryota > Bigyra > Opalinata > Blastocystidae > Blastocystis > Blastocystis sp. subtype 2. The sequence goes on from JANPWJ010000171.1 coordinate 7,712, forward strand.
CGCCCTATGAACGCGTACGCTTGCTGGACTGGATTCCCTTCGTCCGGAATGATATACCTCACCCTCGTGTAGAATCCTCGGATTCCTGTTCCTCTTTTCCATTGCATGCTGTGCAGGTTTGGGATTTTCACCGTTTCGTTAGCGTAGAAATTGAAACGCTGACCGATTCCAACTTCAACGGTCTGGTGAAGGATGGGAAGGACGCAGTGTGGGTAATCGAGTTCTACGCCTCCGTACGTCGGTTGTGGCTCGTTATTATGCATAGTGGTGTACACAGTGCGATCTCTTTGTTCCCACGTGGAACGATCTTGCCTCCGCCGCTCCTCCAACCGTTCGGTTCGGTGAAGTGGACATTATGGAGCAGCGCGGCGTGACCACTCGCTTTAAGGTGCAGCAGTACCCCACGTTATACGTGATTGATAGCGTATCGAATGGAGGAGGGATTGAGAGAATAGGGAAGGGCGTACGAGTTTAAGGGAATGCGCGAGCTTGAGGAGTTGTTGGACTTTGTGAGTGGAGGGTGCGTGTTTCTAGTTTCCGTTTATGAGTAGGTATAAGGAGAGTGAGGGTATTCCCATGCCTCCCGTGCCAAACATGTTTATGGTGAATTTCCAAGTAGTGGATTGCTGTGGGTGTTGAGGGGTAGAAGTACGCGTCGAAACTGAACGATTGGATGTCAAATCATCCTATGATCATCTGCGGCATGCTCGTGGGCATGGGTTTCTTGCTGGGCATGATGATTACGCTGTTGTTGATTTTGATTTGCACGGTGCGTGTTGTGGGGTATGTGGTGAAGAGTAGACGGAGCCGATTGAGGAAGTGAGTGAAAGCAAAGAGGAGGAAGTGGAAGAGGAGGAGACGGAGGAAGTGGAAGAGAAGACAGAGGAAGTGAAAGAGGAGGAGATGGAGGAAGAGACTGAAGAAGAAAAGGAAAAGACTGACTAACAAACACACAACAAAACTACATCATAATACACACACTCCTTGTCCTCTCTTTGTTCTGACAACACGGTACGAGTCTCTTTCCCATCATAATACCCAAACCCCATCATCTTCGAGGAGTGGCAGCACAGCACATGCCTCTTCCCTTCATCCTCGTAACTCGCCACCACTCCAAAACAGGACGGAAGCGCGATCTTCATGCGTTCCTGATCTTCCTCCAATCGCCGTATCACGTCCATCACTCCCTTCTTGCGATCTCCTCCCAACAATGCACTACACACGTCCTTTGCTGCCAACTGACGCACAAAACACTCTCCATATCCTGAGCACACCACGCCAACATGCTTCTCGCACCACACTCCTGCTCCTGGAACGCTGCACAAGCCACCACGACCGCTTCTACGCATCCAGCTCCCTCCACTGCTCCCAGCCACCACCACCTCCTCGTCCTACTGTGAACGCAAGCAAATGGGAATACGGAAATGACAATGCAGCCCACCGTGTCCTCCACTTCGCGCTGCTTGGCTTTGAGGATTGCCGTGTACTGCTTCGCTCGATGGTACTGTTTCAAGGATAACTGGAGATCACTTGACTGATCAACACGTACACTACACTTCTGAAAGAGAGATCGCTCCTTCGCGTATTGCACCGCTGCGGGACCAACCAAACAGCAGGGACGGATGATCACGCCGTACTCAAGAGATTGGCAGGACTCTTTCAGAATCGACGCGGCGATTTCGGTAGGGTTGGCACAATCCGGAGCAGCAACGACACAGCCAAGGGCGTGATCCGTGCTGCGGAGAATGATGGCGTCGCACTCAACGACGTTCTCCTACGCAACACTCATGTCTCTCGAATCCCACTCTCGTCAGTGCGCTTCCGTTCCCCGTATTCACCAGTCCAGAACACTCAAGACACGACATCACACACTTCGCGGCTTCCACGCAGTCCTTTGTGGTCTACAGATGAATTCAATCGCGTTCTAAAACGGAGAATTCCGAAATACCGGACTGAATACTGGTCTTGAGCAAGCCGTCCAAGTCTACATTTCATTGGAATAGCTGTACAAAGCACGTTCCCTCAGCACTCTCCCGTACCGTCCCGCACCAAGATGCACGATTATCGTCAACATCGAGTCCCTTCCTTTGTACTGTGGATAACCTGTAGCCGTATCACCGCGGAGCCCAAAAGCGTCTCAGCAACGAGGAGACGCCAAAATCGGAGCGAATTGTGTCAAAAGCGAACAACGCCAAAAACGAACTATCTAGAGGAGGCAATGTCGCTGGAAGAGCAGATAGCGCAGTCGCGTCAGATTTCGTTCATTTCTCAAGCCGAACGGAGGAACGCCCGTTTCCAGAAGTACATGGAGGACACGCATACGGTAATCCCGTGCCTGGACGGGAATCCCGACATGTTTTATGCTTCTGTTTTTGACGGACATGGGGGTGCGGATCGTTCCGTTGTTTGACAACTAGGGCGAGAAACTGCGGACTACGTGAGTCAGAATCTGCACGTGAACCTGATTAATGCTCAAAAGTCGGAGGAGCTACACACAATCGAGCAGTGCTTGGAGTATGCGTACTACTTTACAGATATGGAGTCAAAGAAGGAAGACATGAAGAACAGCGGGTGCACCGGTGTCACGCTTTTCGTGCTCAACGAAGATGGCAAGCGTGTTTTGTACAGTGCGAACGCGGGCGATTCTCGCTCCGTTCTCTTTTCAGACGGAAAGGCCACCAGACTATCTCACGTCTCCTTTCCCCGCTTGCGTCACGCGTAGGACCACAAGGCCTCGGACCCGGATGAGGAGAAGCGGATCGTGGACCTCGGCGGTTTTGTGATGAAGAAGCGCGTTTTAGGCATCCTCGCGATTTCTCGCAGTTTTGGTGATCATTCATACAAGCGATACATAACGGTGCTTCCATACGTGAACAAGGTGGAGCTGACGGAGAGCGCGGAGTTTGCCGTTCTGGCGTGCGACGGCGTGTTTGACGTGCTTCAGGACGAGGACGTGTGTCGGATCGTGAAGGAGGAGGTGGCAGCCAGCGGGACGGCGGAGAAGTGTGCGGAGCGGATTGTGCAGGAGGCGGTGGATCGCGGCTCCACGGACAACATCACCGCGGTTGTCGTCGGGTTGAAGCCCATCGCGGAGTGGAAGTGGACTGTTTGTGACAAACACGCAACGAGAGCAAAGAATCAATCCAGCGAACCTCCTTCAGGAGATTGGCAAACACGTTCGCATGGAACACAGGGCAGATGAATCGGAAGCCAGACAGACAAGGCACGCTGCCCTCCGAGCTCCAATCCAGCCGCCTCAACTCCTCCAGGATAAGATCGTCGCGTTTCCTCAGATCCTGAAGACTGGACACAGACAGACTCGCTTCCTCGTTCATTCCGGCAAGAATGCGATCCACGAGATCGCCGCGCTCTTTCATCACCTGCACATCACACACCCTCGCCACGCTCACCGCTCCAAGACCACTGAACCGAATGCTCTGCTTCCTCATCACGTTCACGATGTGGCTCAGTTCGTCGCACTCTCTCACCGAGTACTCCTCTGTTCCTCACTCGCTCTTCCCACCTCTACCTGGCTTCAGCTTCAGCAGCGCATGTAACCGCTCCAACGAGAAGCCGTCCACGAACACGAACTGCACGCTCTCCAGATGACTCCGCGACTGCATGATGATCGGGAAGAGCACCTCTCGCATGTGGTCGTACATGGATTTGATGGCGGCCTCGATCTACCAACAACACGAGAGTCCACTGCCTACGTGGGGCTGCTCCTCCTTGGTGAAGGAGGTAACGTCGCGAAACGCGCAGTCGATGTCGGTCCATTGCTCCTTCGTCAGCAGATTGCGGTCGCACCACGATCGGCACAATTCCTTCATCCACGAGTAGTACTGGGCACAAAAGAACTACAAAACAACGGAGGGGAACGGAAGTACTTCCTCGCTATTTGACGACTCGTTGAGGGAGTGAAGGATGTTGTACTGATCATGGAGTGACTGTGCGTGAAACAGGCGGGATGAAAATACACAAACGGTGCGCAACAACAAATGGAACAAATCCACATTATAACCGTACTCTGAAAGGCTCTTGGACGTATGGGCGTCAAGCTCCTTGATCACTCGCACTATCCGAGCCTTTGCATGAACGTGAGAGACAAGGACCACTTTACGCTCTGAGAGAATGGACAATTGCCCACTAAGAAGGGAGCACTGCGTGACATAGTCATTCGGGTTATTGAGCTCGATGGGATCCGTGATTCCGACGACACTGCACTCACACTGATACATTTCCCAAAGGTAATTGCGACAAGTGCGCACTTCATACTCCTTCTACGCGTGAATGCATTGCAGATCCATTACGGCCTTCAAAAGATCAATAATATCGTCAAAAACGGAGTGCAGTTGGGAGTAGGAGTAATGTCCTTTCGAGAGCGCCTCCATCTTCCAGCAGGGAAGAGAGAATAGCACCTACATCTGAGAAAGGGATGCATCGTCAACGCTCTTCGAATCCAGACCCAGAGCCTGACATAACTCTGCCATTTGTATCCACTTTTCCTCGATTCCCTTCTTCATCATTTCTTCCTACGGATGAAGTCCACTTCGCGTATCTCACGGAATAGTGCTGGGCACGGTCCTTTATATAGTTTGAAATATCACCCGTGTAGGAATCGATGATTTCCTGCAACGGAAAGGCAACGGTTCCTAGTTGGCTGTATACCGTTTGTAGGTGAGACAGCTCTTCCTCAATTCTCTGCTGGACACTATCCATCGCATTTATGGAGAAAGAGACGGATACTGCAGTGAATTAGCACAAAACAGATACTGCAAATGGATTGGATGCACGAAAAGTTGTGCATTTCGTTGATTCAGGGATAATTGAGACTATGGGAGTGATTACCCATTCTACGGGGTGTAAACGTGCCAGTGCCTGTATTATGCCGTTGATGATGATCCCTTTCGAGTAGTTTGTGGGGTTAGTTATTGCATTCCTGACAAAAGCAAATGTCACTTCTTTCTACTTGAAAATGGGGTCATATTACTCCGCACTCCTTCCGTGCACGAAATATAGTGCGTCCAACCACATACCTCGGCATGAGGGATCCACTTCCCATCTTCTTTCCCTTCCCAAAGAGTATTAATCGAATGCCCCATCCCGACAAGGCAAGAAAGTCACTGAACAAGTTGAAGGTGGAAGCGTCTCTCTATACACCTCGTTTCAAATCGTTTCTGTCGCAGTACACAGGACTGTCCATCGATGCTGCTTTGGTAATCATTCTCTTCTTCGCCCTTGGGTTACCAAATGTCGTTGTCCACGGATATCCCCTGACAACCAACCTGTACAAGTGGTGCATCACCGCCACCGTAACTCATAGTATTCAGCACATGAAGCAGAACAGCGAAGGAGGCATTGCTTCGGGGGTATACGGAACGGGGGTCTTCCCCGTGAGCCTGTTTCTATTCATCGTTACGGTCGCATTCTTCGCGAAAGAGCTCGTTTTGGTTGTTATGTGACGATCAGGAGTAGATTTCATTCTACGTGCACCCGTCAGTGGAGGAACTGATGCGAAGAGCGAATTCTGTCAAGTTGAAGAGACGAATGGGGACCATGAGACAAATGAGTTCTCTATCTCAGCTGTATGTGCGTGATAAGGTTGTGTTGAATAGGGATATGATGTCCGTTGGGGTTAATGCGGCTTCTCTGAATCCTTTAGAATGGGTCTGTTTGATGAATACAGGAGAGTTTCTATTTGCGTACTCACACTATGTAAAGAGGAATAGCGACTTACGAGGTTCTTCAAATCCGGAGTCTAGTTTTCATCATGCGACGGATATTTGCCACTTTTCTTGTGCTCATCACATTGATCACAATAGCTGAATGTGCAGGAGAAAAGAAGCGAGTATGAACGAAGTGCGTGGATAAGGACTAGAAAGGACCGATCATCACCAACAAGGTATTCTTCGACATAGAGATTGATGGAGAGAGTGCCGGAAGGATCGTAATGGGATTGTCGACGCATTCCTCCTTCTTTCATAACTAGATATGGCCAGATTGTTCCTAAAACAGTGAAGAACTTCCTCGCACTCTGCAAGGGAAACATGGGAGTTGGCAAGGAGGGAAAGCCGCTGTGGTATAAGGGATCTGTATTCCATCGCATCATTCCCCACTTCATGATCCAAGGAGGAGACATCACGAGAGGAAACGGAATGGGCGGCGAGAGCATCTACGGTGAGAGGTTCCCCGACGAGAACTTCGTCCTCAAGCACAAGCGACCCGGCATGCTCTCCATGGCAAACGCTGGACCCGATACGAACGGCTCTCAGTTCTTTATCACCACTGTTGTGTCACACTGTGCCGTTTATTACTAGGTGAAAACGCCGTGGCTTGATGGTAAGCATGTGGTGTTCGGAAGAGTCATTGAGGGAATGGACGTGGTGAGCAAGATCGAGTCCATCGGCACCAGCACGGGAGTGCCCCAGAAGAGAGTGGTTATAGCAGACTGTGGAGAAACAAACATGTAACTCAACTACTCTTTGTTGCAACTAGTGACTCCCAAGGGTCTTGCAGGAACGATTCCTTATAATACATGCGCACAAACGATTCATCGCTCAAGTCGTCACTATCGTAATAGAGGAAAAGGAAAACAAACACGCAAATGAACGGTTGACGATAGCCTCTAGAGAAAGATGCCGGTTTAAAATGGTTAGTAGTGCTGGTATTCAAATGAGTGTCGGCAACACGAGAACCATCTAACACTGAGAGCAAACGATAACACGAGAAACCACCACTTCCACACGCTTGCGGCGATGTGTTAACACGAACTGAATTATCCATACAAAAGAATGCGATTCGCACAAGAAGAGACCGAAATATGCAAGAATTCGGTTGAGCTTTCAACGGCAATTATTGCATTAACAGAAGGGTATACACCCCGGAGCATCGTATTGTAATACTTAACGGAACGCTCCCAGCGCAAACGCATTGACCAAAAACCAGAAGGCAAACCAAATGTGCGAATACCACTCCTACATCCGTTTTACGTATAGACGATAATCGAATTGGACCGCACTTAGGGTAGGGTTCGAGTTTCTGTACTCGACAGTGACAAAAGCGGCTTACATGTAGAACAATCATGACTGCAAGCGAAGTAGAGGAGCTGAAACAACAGGTGGAGGAGCTACAGTTTGGACTACAGACTGTGGAGGACGACTTGGAGATGAAGACACAGGAAGCGGATTCCCTGAGAGAGGAAGTAGAAAAGAAGGAAGCAACAATAAGAACCATACAGGAAGAGTTGGAGAGAAACAAGAGGGACAACGCATTACAAGAAGAATTGCTGTCATTGAAGCAAGAGGAATCAAAGCAACTCAAGGCAGGGATAAGGGAAGCATATCGACTAGCATTCCAGAGTGATGAGTCAAAGGACTATCAAGAAATGCTCAAGGAGATATACCAGGAACTGCAACACGCAAGAGACAAAGAGAAAAAGGAAACAACGACACAACAAGAAGAAGACAACGCAACGCGACAAGAACTCATAACAGCGAAACAACACATCAGCGAGAAGGAAGCAATAATACTCAACCAGAAGAACGATCTCAAACAACTAGAGCGTCGCATCGTGGAGTTGGAGAGCGTGCTGAAGGAGAAGGAGGAAGCGTTGAGCGGTCTGAGCGCGACGTTGGAGAGCAACGACAGCGAGCTGGAGAGCAATAAGGCGCGCATCGTGGAGTTGGAGAGCGTGCTGAAGGAGAAGGAGGAAGCGTTGAGCGGTC
>JANPWJ010000171.1:15535-29042 GCA_027406325.1 Blastocystis sp. subtype 2
GCGCATCGTGGAGTTGGAGAGCGTGCTGAAGGAGAAGGAGGAAGCGTTGAGCGGTGTTTCTACTTTCTTGCCTGATGTGGATTCTCTTGTTGTTGCTTATTCTGATTTGAAATCGCAATGTGATTTCATTCAGAGTCGTTATTCTGTTCTTTCTGATGATTATGCGGCGTTGTTGAGTTGCTGTTCTTCACTTCGTGATTCTCTACCCTCGGGTCTTGTTGATGAGATTGTCGAGGCGTATGCTGTTCTTGTAAATGAACTAACGAACCGTGTTCGTGATTACGAGTTGGAGTTATCATTCTGGGTGGAGCATTTCGATTTGAATCGATTCAAGTCGCTAATGAAATCGGAAGTGGAGATGAAGAACGAGATTCTTGTTCTGCAGTTGCGTCTCAGTGATTTGCAGTCTGTTGCCGAAAAGAATCAGTCGTTGCAGACTGCACTGGACGCGAAGGAAACAGAACTATCCGAGTTGCAATCATCTCTCAATGAATCGAACAACTCCGTCGTTTCGTTGAGAAGACAAGAGAAGAGACAAAGAAAGGAGGTGTTGAAGGAGATTAGAAAATGTGTTGGTGGTGTCGACGATAACAAGAAGTGTGGATGTGTAAAGACTGGTGAAGAGTGTGCCCTGTGTAAGGTGAAGAAGGGCATTGTGTCGCTGAGAAATGAAAGAGATGAGGTGGTGATGAAGTATGCGAAGATGAAGAAGTTGTTCGCGTTTTCGGTTGTTTCCTGTGTCATGAGTTGCGTTATTGTTCTTTTATCTAAGTAGTCTCCTTGTTCAACAAACAGTCCATTTGCTCTTGTGTAGCTGTCCTAGGGCTCTCTCCAACACGGAGGACTCAAACACGGCGTAGCTGCACTTCGGATCCAGCGTGTCGTCGATCATCAACGCCCTGAAGTCATCGCTGTTGAACTCCTCCGTCCAGTAGAGAACTTGCAGGGGATAGGCGAACTGCGCTTCTTCCTGCAGCTTCTTCACCGTGTTCTCCAGCAACACGCTCTGCTTCACGTCGTTCGTCGTGTACACGATGATCCGATTGAACATCACCAGAAGGAAGATGCTATCGTCCCTGCGGATGAGTCACCAGCTCCACACCTACACCGCCAGCAGCGACCGCATCGACAGATTCAGACGTGGGATGTGAAGGGTGTTGCTGTCGGAGTACGTGGACAGCTGCGGGTACAGATACCGAGAGAGAAGCTGCGGCGGCAGCCGTCTAACCATCACTCTCCTTCTCCAGACCCACGAGACGGTGGATATGTTCTCCAACAGCGCGGCGAAGCTATGCGCCTTCGCGAGATCGAGAAAGGCGTTGTTCAGACAGCCGAAGATGTACTTGGCGATGATGCGCAACTTCGGAACCGTTCTGAAGGTGGTGTCGGTGATCGCCTTGTGTCTGCAAGTAAGACACGAGAAGGGAAAGCACTTCTTGACGCAGAGAAGATAGTGTGTGAGGAATGAACACAACCACTCCTGAAGCAAGTACCGACTCTCCTCCAAACCCCGATCACTCACGTCGCGCAGCGTCTGCACGGTCAACCAACGAGCAAGAAAACACCTTCTGTAACAGAATGAAGATGATGATGGACGGATTCGCCTGCTGGTAGATCTCCATCACCAGAGGAGACACCTTGTACTCCACCGTCGATCTACCCGTCAGCAACAACCCGCGGGAATCACATCAGCATCCTGCGAACCGGCATGAACTGGTGAAGCGCGTTCTCCTTCATCGTCGTGTACTCGCACACCAGCTGAATGAGAGGGAAGTCGTCCTCACCGATGGTGGAGCCTAGCAATTAGAAAATGGGGGGAAGCCCACCTGAGGGAGAGGTGTATTGAAAGTCAAAGGGAATCACTGTGCATGCATTGACGGTGGACACGTGAATGATCGGACTGGAGTTGCTGGAAAACTGCAATCCCTGAATGCCATGAATCGGCATGATTTCCGACACGCCCTGCGAACAAATCGCCGACACGGCAACGCCACCACTGGACCGAATCCTCAGGGAACACTATTCCTGAAAGGGAGGGAAATCAGGCACATCGTAACCCACTTCGCCGTTCAGCCAGGACAAACAGGACTGCAAACACTGCGTCTTGCTCGCTTCGTCGTTCAGGTCCAGACAAATGAAACTCCCGTTGGACGGGTTGCAGAGCTGTTGAAGCAGCGCCGGCTCGATGCGGTTTGCGGAACAGTTGTACATCGTTGTGTCCGTAATGTTGTTGATTATGGTCATGGACAGTCCGGTTTCTTTCAGGGATGTCCCGATTGCGTCGTACTCCGGGTTCGTGGTGCGCAAACGGTTGCTGGCGTCCTGCTCGTTCTGCGGAGGAAATGCTACGACTTAGAACGTTAAAGGGAAGGGACTGTTGTCCGAAAAGGGGTTGACTTTGGGATTGGCGGAATTGCGGCAGATTGCACACACGATTCTGCCTCCGATGATCCTCCCGTTTTTGGAGAAATGGGCCAGATACTGCATGACGTGACGCATCGTTTCGGTGAAACAACTAGCTCGTAATCGAGGACGATGCCTTACAATTCTCCTCGGAGTTGTCGAAGCGACTCGATAGCTTGAAGAGCCTGTTCTCTATACACGCCCAAGTTTGCCGCACTTTCCTCATAACTCATTATGGAGCTGAGCGGAATGGCATCGCTCCCGTTGCTTCCAGCTTCTTCCATGTCAAGAAGCGAGGAGGAGAGGCGCGTGTACTATAGTTCAACAGAGAAACAACGACTACGAGCACCTTGGTGATGGAGTGTTTTATGTTGTACACGCCCAAGCGTCCTCCAGATGTGAAAAGCACTAGCAGTGAAATGCGGAGAGAAAACGAACAAATGTCTGCGCAACTGCGATAGTGGATGACGAGTTCCTTCAACACCTTCTTCACATAGTCCAGATACGCAGGAAACGCAGTGCAATCAACTACAAGCACAAGCACTTCTCGTGCGTTCTCCTTGTAGGATGCGGGGTGTCTGAACGTGATGCAACCCAATATTGAATACTTCATTTGTGACACGGGAATGTCCATCACGTACGTCGGGTATAAGCACTCTTCGCAACGACTGCGACTAATGCTCGTTGCATACCGGCTATTCAAGAAGGATTTGTCGATCTTGTTCCTGTGTAAGCACAAGGGACACTGCCAACCCTTCGAATCCCATAGACAGTACATGTTCAGATACCCGAAGCAGTGCTGACATCGAGGAACGTCGTGCTGCGTTATGGACGGTCTCTACGCATGAAATCGGATGAGAATGCGGACATGCGTCTCCACGTGGGGATTCAGCGGCTGAATCGCAACACCCCACGGAATGGCACTCCTGTCCTTGGTCCGTGCTACACAATGACGCCTCACAGCCAGAACGCACAGTTCTGAGGAAACACGTTCGACGTGAACAGCAGGCATGATTCTTCCTTCTGCTGCTGCATAGCGCTCTCAACTGTGCGTGTTTCTTTTCGGATGAACTACTACGGTTTTTTCCTCTTCCAAAAGAATCGACTATTTTGGATAGGTGTGGATCTTTGGATAACGGTCGTGCTTCGGAATGTAGCAATGGACTCCTTGCGATAGAGCGCGAAAGGAACGACTCTTGTGGTAATCACCTCCTTCCCGGATTGAAACTACACCATTCTATTTCATATCTGCTTTACTTGCATTCCCGCACACTCATTCTCTCTTCTGTAGTGGGAATGGATGAAACCCCTTCCGTTCCGTCTCCTATTGCACTACTCTCTATTCAGCGCATGCGTACTCATGAACGATAAAATCGGTTACGAGGACCGTTCCCAACGAAACGCCTCGACTTCACTTTCTTTTTCGCCATGCCAACAATCTCGTATCAGCAGGCACTTGAAGATCTGAAGTCCATGTTTCCTGATTATGATGAAGTTACGCTAAAGAACGCCATCGAGCAATACAGTTCGCCGTTTTGTCGTCCGTGAACCGTAGATTATAACATGGAGTTAATCGTGTCCGTTTTGCTGGGAGGCGATGATTTCGGTGCGAATGCGTCCTTTTCTACACAGTACCGGATATTCTGTAGCATTTCACAATAGAAATCAGTCCAGTTTATCAGATAATGCGCGAAGAGAGATCGAAACCATCGAAGCGGAGTATGGTCTCGATCTCCACCAGAACTGGAGAACCCATCTTCCGAAGGACTTGCTCGTTGTATGTGTTATCGCATTCTCTCATTCTCAGTTCGATCATCAGATTCAGCCATCGGATGAAGAGCTTGCGAGAGTAGAAGTAGCTATCGCATTTAAGAAGCGTAGAGGTTACAAAACGAATACGACGAGCAGGCTTCGGAACGACTACTTCGCTCCGGTGAAGGATTGTGCTCATTCTGACCGTGTAGCCTTGAGAGACACGCCACCTTCTTATCACAACACAGAACAGCCGTACGAGTCTTCCATCAGCGATGTGCTTGCGAAGAAGACGAAGGCGCTGAAGGACAAATTCAAGAACTTTTGGTATGAGCGGAAGGGATATCAGCGCGTGAACGTGTCCGAGAGCGGGAATGGCTCGAATGAGAATGGTGGTGTCTCTGTGTGTGTGTGATGGATAGGAGCGGAAATGGAGATGCACAGCATGTAGTTTCTTGTTTAGAATAGTGTTTTGTTTTATGGAATGAAACGATCCGTGTTCCCGCCGTTATCCGCGAATAACCGTTCAAGCCGAAAAGAAAGACTGCACTTTTCAACGTACAGGAACATCTTTCTACAGAAAACGTAGCATCTGAAGGACTGCAGCATGTTCTCCTTTCTTCGAACAGCGATGGATTACATCCAGTCAGCGAGTGGGCTGAAGGTGAAGCCGCAAAACGCTGAGCTCATGGATGACGATTCCGAAGTTATGTGTATGAAGAGAGCGCCGTCTTCACGCAAGAGTGCGTTCTTCTCCTCGTTGCTCATATCTAGTGCACTCCCCGGTGGCACGGATTGCGCACACTCCGCTGGGCAACGCGCTTCAGGCGTACAGACAGTCCCTGATTACTGCCCGTTCCATCAGCGTAGACAAGATGTCCACTGCGCTCTTGGAAGAGGACTTCGTGTTCACGTTATCCGCATACTGCACGCAGTGGCTTTTGGAGTTGGGTTGTGAGTCGTAGTTTCACGCTTCCGAGCGGTATTGAAGTCTTGATCCGGCCCATTTTGCCTTGCGACATCACGCGGATGCGAGAGAGTAGCGTTGCAGTTGCCATTTCACTCTAGTTCTGTCCAACGGGGAGATTAGTCAGGTTTCCCTCTCCCTGCGGTTCAACACCATCACGACGGGCGTGAAAGAGAGTATGCTCAAGTACTTCACCAATGTCAACTACGACTCTCATTTTGCAATTTGCGCTTTGGTGAAGGAAGAGGGGAAGTGGAAGGGAGTGGCGACGGCGCGGATCATCGAGGACAACGAGAGAGAGGATTCGGCGGAATGGGCGGCAATCGTGCTGGACAAGTACCACGGCTGCGGAATCGGTTCCTGTCTTCTGTTTTACATCGCCTACGTGACGGCATTCGACGCGAGTGATGCGTAGATGGCATCGCAGTTCGATTACACGCGCCTTTGCGCCATTGTGCACAGCGACAACTACCCCGTGATTCACTGGATGAAGAAGCTGAACGGGAGTCAGGAGCTGATTCACGATTGGTGCGTGATAACCGCGGGAATGATGTGTAGCCGATATTGGGTGTTTGGCGTCCCGATTCGCGATTCGTGGATTGCAGACGAGGCCATTCGACAGCGCCTGGTGAGCGCAGCTAGTGGGAAGGGGTCCATTGAGCCAGAGTGCATGAACGAGGTGAGAAAGAGCGTGAGAAGTGAGGGCGGAAAGGAGGGGTGAGGCGTAGGTTTGAATACCGACGCGTTTCTGTACGATAGCGACGAGGGCAGAGAGAAGGTGGGGCTAAAGAATAGCGAGACGGAGCGACGCGCTCCGATTGTATCATTTGTATCTTCGTTTGAGGACGATATTGACATGGACTTCTTGTGTCGTGTTTGTTGAACGAAACAGCGTCTAATTGGTTGCGTACAGATTGTGATAATAAACGATAGCGTCTTGGAACATCTGTTCCATCTTCTTGGCGGAATTGAGAATCTGGAAGTTCTTCGCATACTCGATGTACTCCTTGCTCATCTCCCCCTTCTCCTCGGGATGGTCAAACCAGTAGTCCATCTTCTCCGCAAGACACTCGGGTTTGCCGTGATCGAACAGGCACTTGTCGTTCAGGGCAAACATCTTCGTGGCCGACTTCGGGTGGTTGGAAATGATGGGGACGATGCCGCACGAGAAGGCTTCAATACAAGCAATGGCTTCGATCTCGGCATCGGCGGGGTGCACGTAAATGTCCGCCATGTTGATGATGCGGACGAGCTCCTCCGGCGTATAAATACCCCAAATCACTTGGACGCCGAGCTTCGCCGCCAATTCACGATGCTTGTGCTCCATCACGCCCTTTCCAGCGAGAATGAGCACAATGTCCTTCGCGTACTTCGACTCGGCGCAAGCACGGATGGCCACGTCGTGACGCTTCTCGCGGGAGTAGCGACCGATGGAGAGGACGATTTTCTTATTGGCGTACTCGGGGAACCGCTCCACCTTCGTGGGAACAAAAATGGGATGGACGCCATTCGAGATGACGCGAAGATCGCAGTCCTTGTAGCCCGTTCGACGCAGCTCCGACGCGATGAACTCGGTAGGGCAGTGGATAAAGTGAGAGTGCTTGTAGAAGCGGCGATAGAACATATGGTAGATGTAGTCCTTCAGGAAGCCGAGCTTCTCCATATGGATCGTGTACACAATGTTCTCCGGCTGCGTGTGGAACGCGGCGGTGAACGGAATCTTCATGTCAAGAGCCACCTTCAAAGCGCCGATAGCAATACCCAGCGGGAAGATAAAGTGAACGACGTCCGCCCCCGTGAAGGCTTGTCGAACGATATCCTCCTTTCCGTAACCAAACACCATTCCCTGCGAAGTGATGATTCTCTCGGCCCACTTCAGTCCAAACTTCGCCTTCCACACGGGGCAGTTGTACTTGTACTGCTCCTCCTTCCCCGTGGACAGTACGCGAACTTCGTTTCCAAGCAGACGTAATTGCTCCACAAAACGCCTCATCGAGACCGTCGTGCCGTTGTTATTGTCGTCGTACTGGTCAAATACAAACACAATAATCATTCCGAGAGAAAACTGGGTTCTTCGTTGACAGGGAGTTTCATCGCAGAGGAGCACAGACCGTTTCCTGCGAAAAGCACGAGTATGGAGTGGATGCATTGACAGAATGAAATGGGCAGTATTGGGTTCGCAAACTCGGAGATGGGACAGAATGAGGAGGATGGGCGATGAAGTGCTTCAAATTCAAAATAGAAGTGGGAATAGAGGGCGTAGCAACCCATTTCTTCCGTGAAAGGCATCATCGGCGCACAAGCAAGCACTGCATTCTTGCACTCCATGGATGCCGTGTTGCAGGAAAGAGGACGCAAACGCAACAGCAAAACGAATACTGCCTCATTTCGGGACTATTTTCGACTAAATCGAACCCAAAAGAGGACTGAAAATATGGAATGTCGCGAATGGGAGAAGAGCGCTGCAACGCAAAGAGTCAGTTGAATCCAGAGCCGGTGCGCTGTAATCATGTCGGATTTTAACATTGACGACATTCTGAATCGAGTAGGTGGCATTTGTCGTGTATTCCCGTAGATGAAGGAGTGCGGGAGGCTGGAAGCGGAGGAAATCCTAACAATGTGCGAGAAGGCGAAGGAGTTGTTTCTCAAGGAGAGCAACATTCTGAATCTGCAGGCGCCCATAACGGTTCGTCCTAGAATGGTTCGTGACGCGTAGATATGCGGAGACATCCACGGGCAGTTCTACGATTTAAAGAAACTCTTTGAAGTCGGTCATGATTGTCCGGAAACGAATTACCTGTTCCTGGGGGATTTCGTCGACCGCGGTTATTTTAGTTTAGAAACCATCCTGTACATTGTCGCACTCAAGCTGCGCTATCCCGATCGTCTGCACATTCTGCGTGGCAACCACGAGAGCAGACAGATCACGCAAGTGTACGGTTTTTACGAGGAGTGTCTCCGCAAGTACCAGTCTTCCGAAGTCTGGCGACTGCTGACGGACCTGTTCGACTATTTCCCGATCGGAGCGCTCATCGGCGACTCGATTCTCTGTCTCCACGGCGGTCTGTCCCCTCTCATTTCGTCCCTGAGTCAGGTGTGGATGATCATCTCCTCTCACGCGCAGATAGCGTCACTGGACCGTTTCCAGGAAGTGCCTCACGAAGGAGCCATGTGCGATTTGCTGTGGAGCGATCCCGAAGAGCGTCCTGGCTGGGAGGGCTGGAACGAGTCGCCGCGCGGCGCGGGTTGTCTCTTCGGAATGGATCAGGTGTTGAAGGTGGCGTTGCGCGTACGCATTGAGGGGTAGTTTAACGAGACCAACAATCTGCGTTGCATCGTGCGTGCGCACCAGCTCGCGATGGAGGGTTACAAGCGCATGTTCAACGACAATCTCATTACGGTGTGGTCGGCTCCGAATTACTGCTACCGTTGCGGAAACAAGGCGTCGATTATGCAGGTGAACGAGAACGGCGATTATGAGTTTTTGGTAGGGTTTGTTGTGGATTGTGAGTGGTAGGTGTTTATGGCGGCGGAGGCGTCGAAGAGGAAGCTGCCCGAGAAGATAGATCCTCCAGAGTATTTCTTGTAATCTGTGGTGTTTCATGAAGATGCGTGTTAGCAATCTCTGTTGCGAAGCAACGATACATGGCTTCGCAAAATCACACACTGCTCCACACAAACACACAACTAAAGGGAATTAGGAGTACATGCTGAGACGACGACTGCGAGTCATGTTCTCACGGAATGGCTCGTTCACATCGATCACTACGTTCTCTGGATTCTACGCTTCACTCCCTCTCACCACACATTACCGTGATCCACGGGTGGAAAAGACACTCTTCTGCAGACGGACGCTTCTCCGGATCTGCCTGAAGCAACTGCCTCACGAAATCCTTCGCTAGGATGAAGACCAGCTACAATGAACTACCCGATTCAGAAATGTGCTCCCAGTACGGCTTCTCCAGCAACAACCCTTCTGGACGAAAGCAGACACCTGATGGGCCGCAATAGGGGTTATAGCCGCAGAGACTACGCATGAGCAGACAATCACGAAAGCGACAGAGTAAACGTGACAACGCCGATACTAAAGATGTCCACCTTGTAATCGTAACCCTTTCGACGATACACTTCGGGAGCTACGGTATGAATGCCCAATCACGCTTCTACCAGTGTAATAGTCCGATCCAACCAAAGAAAAGGTCCTCGGTCGCGGACTGCTCACTTCCATCGAGTCGTCTTCGCCCTCGATGAGTTTGCTCAGGCCAAAGTCGCTCAGCTTGATGTATGTGTCCTGCCAATAATGCCAAAGATGAGGAAGTACGTTCGAAGGATCGGGAAGCAGAATGTTCTCCGGTTTGATGTCGCGATGGATCTACACATCACAGATCGCGCGCATCAGAACAATATGCTTTGAGTGCAGATACGCCACCGCTTCGAGCACCTGCTTGATGATGCAGCTGGCATCCACCTCCGTATAGGTGTTCTTTTCCACAATGCGCTGCAGCAGCTCGCCGCCAAAGGCTCTACGATTGACACCGCAACGCGCAGGCTACCGTTCGATGGTCACGATGATCTCCTCGTCGCTCTCGTAAATGTCGCGATACTCGATGATGTTCTTGTGCCTGATGGACGTGAGGACATCCGGATCCAGAACCAGAATGCCGCCCGGGTTGCAGTACTGCTTGGCGATCACCTTCGCGCACAGATTCTCCCCCGTGAACCGGTCGATTATGGATATGATCCTAGCATAGGGCGTTCTACAGGATAACGACACAGATCGTGCGGCTCACCGAGCGATTTCCTGGTCGAAGATATAGCGATCCAGGAATGCGGAGAAGGGCTTGAATTTACTGTGAGAAGTCTTCTGTTCGTCCTCTGTGGATGCGCAAGGACTGTTCGGATGGGTCAAAACTAGACTTATGAGTAAACAGGATCTGGAAATCACCGAAGGGAACGAGAAGATCGGGCATGCAGAAAATAGACGGATACACTTCACGTAAAACCGCGTTTCCCAAAGGCCGATCCTGTTAAACGAAAGATGACACAGATCCTTGGATTTGTGGTTATTCCCCTTGAAAACCCCGATCTCTCTGGATTTGGCTCTCGGCTCGAGACTCGGGTAGGAGGCGCTGTAGACAACGCATCCGCACTGCTGGTTCCGAAACGGAGCACAATCACGTGGGATCGGGAAACCAACGGATTGGGGAGTAGTCATGCCCATCCATCGAAGCCACGATCGTTTGTCCCCATTCGGCGAGGAGCGGACGCACTCCAGGGAGAAACGGGAATTTCAAGCAATCGGCGGACGTGGCGTGAAGACGGTTCCTCAACGGATTTCCTCATCCACCTCTTCTCTGGAACGGCAAATGGTGCGTATCGCTAGCCCTGGCCCTGATTCGTAGTTTTCACTCATTTCTGGGTTCTGCAAGTGGTACAACAGTAAAAGGGAAGTGTTCCTTCTTATCGTTGGACTTGACAACGCTGGAAAGACCGTTCCGTTCTGCTAGTTGGATTGACGAATAGACGTTCTTGGAGCAAATGAAAGGAGTCTTCTCTAAAATGCCCGTAAAATCATTGGACCGCATTCCCCCGACCGTGGGACTGAACGGTACGGAACGGGGTGAAGAGCTCATGCGATTAGTGGCGACGATCGAGATAGAAGACGTGCGCGTCGTCATTTGGGATGTGGGTGGTCATGTACCGTGTCATGCGCCCTGTTTGATGCGGTAGAAATCGATGCGATCCATGTGGAGCAAGTACTACCGTGATTGTCACGGCGTGATCTTCCTGATCGACAGCAGCGACCCGGACCGGTTCAAGGAAGTGAAGGACGAGCTGCGTACGGGAACGGTGCGGTGATTCCTTTATAGGTGACTTGGCTTCAAACCAGGATCTGGAAGACCTCCCCATTCTCATATGCGCAAACAAGCAAGATCTGGCCGTATGGGAGCGCGTGTGCGGTGATGCGTAGGAAGCGGTGGAGCCGGAAGTGATTCGCAACATTCTGAGCAGCGTGATTTCGGAGCACAAGCACAAGCATGCTTTTCGGTTCCAAGGAACCTCCGCACTGACTTGGTGCGCATCGGCTTGTCCGTCTCATGTGTAGTGAGGGCATTCGGACAGGCGTCTCATGGGTCGTGGGCCGCGCAGAGCAAACAAACCGAGCGAAGGTGTCTCCCTCCCATTAGTTTTTTGTACAACTCTCCTCTTTGTTGATTACACATTGCGCGTTCAGTGGTTGTTTGGGTATGATTACCGCCGAGAGTCGTTATCTGTGTTCCATTGAGAGAAGGGACTGCCCTCCCCTCCCGCAATCAGCAAGAAGTGCAAACATGCAGAGCAACCGGTCCCGCCCCGTATTCCCACAAACACAGTCACACAATTATTGTTCCAGATCCAACTCTTCGGTATGCCCATTCACCCAGAGGAGGGGATTCACTGGCCGACGATGTTGACGGCCACGCTCGCGATCATTTCCATTTCCATATACCAGATGCTGATCATGCCAAATCTACCCTTCCTAATCCGCTCATACTTTCCTGACGTGGGTTTCCCTGGATTTCGTCACCCCTAGTTGAAGGCGGAGGACATCGGTTTCTATGCGGGCTACATGGTTTCTCTCTTCTTCCTGGGTCAAATTCCCGGGTCGTTCATCTGGGGGTGGTGTGCCGACAATCTGGGTCGCCGAAAGAGCGGAATTCTTGCCACGATCGGCAACTTTTTCCTCATCATTCTCCTGGGCGTCTCCAAGAACTACTACCTCAGTCTCGTGATCCGGTTCCTCCACGGCCTGACGGACGGGAACCTCGGTATTGCGAAGACGATCGTTGCCGATTTGTGCAACGACAGTAACATCTCCATCGGAACGGGAATGGTCTTTGTGGGCGGCGCCGTTGGAGGGCAGGCGTATGCGTTGGTCGTTATGCGTAGCTTCATCGGTCCCATTCTCGGAGGATATCTGTCGGACCCCGTCGTGGTGAAGCCCATCACGGATGCGCTCCCCTTCCTTCGAAGCGTTGCTCTTCGTTTCCGTGGTGAGGTCTAGACGCCGTACCTGGTTCCGCTGATCGCGTGCAGTTTCTTCTACATCCTTCTCCTCATCATGTACCTGTTCTGTGCCGAGGAGACGCTCACGGAGGAGGAGATCAACAAGACGAAGGACACCAAGCGGGAGATGAACGTGCGCCACGCCCTTCCCGCTCACGCCTAGAACAAGCTCAGCGAGCTGCTCCTGCGCAGCAGCGAAGCCAGCTTCAACTCCAGCGAGCAGCTCATCCTCCTCTTCAACAAGCACGCCAGCTACAGCTCGCTCTTCCGCAACAGGGACATGATCCTCTCCGTGCTGTTGTACGGCTTCAGCGCCTTCAACCAGATCTCCTTCGACACCATCTATCCGCTCACACTCATGAACGACCACCGCTTCGGGGGCTTCGAGATGAACGCTGTGGAGGAGAGTTGGATCGCCACCTTCTGCGTCCTCACGCAGCTGGGCACTTGTTTGCTTTGGTGTGTGCGATTGACGCGTAGTGTTGATCTGTCCTTCGTGGAGCCAAACCACCTCGTACCGAATCCAGCTCTTCTGGACCATGATCATCTTCGGCGTGGTGACCTTCTGCGAGCCTGCGGTGTCTCTTTTCAACGCGTCCAGTCCTGTGGTAGGGGAGTGCGTGCTGTGCGATCGTAGATGCAGTACGCGGTGTCCTGTCTGGGCTTCGGCATTCACGTCCTCATGCGCTCCATTTCATTCAAGTCGTGTTCGCCGTGGGGAGTGACGATTAGCCTCAACATCGTGCTCATCTCCAATAGTGTGTACAAGGAGTTCCGCGGAACAGCGCTGGGTCTGGGTCAGGTCGTCGCGGGCCTGTGCCGATTCCTTGTGCCGTCTGCAGAGCGGAATTCACGTCTAGGGACCCTTTTTCATTCCCACCTTGTTTTCGTGGAGCACGACCAAGAACCATTTCCCCCTTGATTATGGTTTTTCCTACTATGTGATGGTGTGCGTATAAGGTTATGGGTAGGTCATGGGCATCATCACCTTCGTTTCTTCGTTCATGGCCCTGTTTCTCACCGAAGAAACGGACAGCGGAAAGGGAACCGTGCATGGAGCAATCGTCCATAAGGATGCGGGTCCCGCTTACGGGTACGCCTACGGTTCTGTATACGGCTCCGCGAGTGACTTACACGGTGTGAACATTTAAGGATCGTGCTTCTTTCTTGAAGAATCGTTTCTGTCACAAACGAGCGGACCCCGCGGGAGTGGACGCTTCCTCGCGGCGATTCCGATTCGCAAACCCACTTGTTTTCTCCAGTTATTTCCTCCATTTCTGCAAGATGTTGAACACTTTGCGTGCTGTGAAGAGCTTTGCCTCTCCTAGTATGATGCGA
>JANPWJ010000172.1:0-23669 GCA_027406325.1 Blastocystis sp. subtype 2
ATGGAAGGCGGGAAATCGATTCCGTGATTCTCCAGGCCAAACTCCACCTACCGGGTTTGAGAAAAGACGAGTAAGACGGATTACCGCGGGAATGGGCGTTAATCCGTTTTCAGAGTTGACAGCAACACACGCGAAGGGGGTGTTCTGGTAACAAAACACGACACAGATGACTAAAACTAGACACTTCACACGGCATCAGAGGACGCGAGGTGCCCACCGCTTTCTCCTTGATCACATCCGAGTCGTGAAACTCGGGACTACCCTTCAGCAGACGCAATGCAACCCACTTGTCAACGTAATTCTCCTGCCACGTTGTCTTCTCCGGAGTGAGGCGATAGAACGAAATGCCCTGATTCGCGTAGGTCGCCCGAATGATTCTACCCACGTTGTGCTTGTTCTTGCAGAAGACCTACACATCACAATGGAGCACCACCACGACAACGCCGCCGGCGTCATGAAGCGCCTCCCAGCCCCGTTTCCGCAGAATCATCGGGTTCACAAGCAGTCTGCCTCCAGCGTACCTACAGATCAACGCGAAGAGGAAGAGCCCACAAGAACTCGTCGTCGTGAACGAGCAGCTCAAAGCACTTCCTGCACCGCAAGCCGTGATGCTGCTTCTTCTCGGACGCAGGAGTGTGTGAGGATCTCACAGGAGCACCCAATTGGGACGGCAATTCATTGGATGGAAGTGCTTCGGGAGTGTGAGTTGTGTGAGTTGTGTGAAGAGATTGACTGTCAGACAGTAGGTCAATGCCATCAAGATGATAGACGTTCTTTGCTTGCAATATGCGATGCTCGCGATCATAGCACTACGATGAAAGAGAAACGAAACGCATACCTGTTCACAGTAGCACTTGTTGCAATCCCTGCAAAAGAACCGTGACTTCGCTTCGTTGCAACTCTCGCAAACGGATTTCACTGGAGAAAGCGGTGCTGTCGTTGATGAGAAGCCATCGACCTCGCCTTCCTCTGTTTTGCTTTCCTGAGTACTACTCTCCATCCCTTCGTGTTGACTTCCCTCGAGACGAGCCAGCGCGAGTTCTTGCCGCAATGCCTTCTTTCGTTGCTTCTTTTTGTTCTTCCTCTTCTCCTCACGCGATAGGTGCTCTTCCATGCTTTCCGGACGGCAACGAAACAGAAGAGTGATGAAGGGCTTTCAACAAGAGACACGGCAATGAGATCAGGACGGGACAGTGTACCAACAAACAGTGCAATTGTAAACAAGGAGTGTCATGTCCTCAACACTGAGGTAGGGCTTCATGTCCTTTTCGGACAGCAGTCCAGAGCTCGTAACAAAGCCAAAGAACTTCTCATATATGTGTTTCCTTCTCTCCTCTTCTGCAAACGCGTCATGGTGCTGGTAATACGCGTGCAGGTACAGACGATACAGCCTTCGGAGCGTAAACGACATCTCCTTTTGAATATCCTGCGATTTGTGCGAAGCACTACCCATCACGCCCAATCAACCACACCCACTCCTGCAGCACGGTTTCCAGCGAAAAGATGCGCAACGTGCTGTAGTTTATGTTGTGATAATAGTAGTCAACAGCGCGGCACTAGAAGTGAGAATGAACCCATACACCCACCTTCTTCGTCTTGGGATGGCACGAGCACAAGTACTCGATCTGTTCCGTAGCGTTCATCTTATCGCAGCGCTGTTGGCATTTGTCCGAAACGACGATTTCAAGCAGCAACTGACAATCGCGAAGCACCTCTCTACGATCACAGGAAAGAGGCAAAGAGCACTTGAGCATGCAAAAATACCAGCGATATGGCGGAATTCCGTTTGGGATCGACAGAAACGCGTTCATGTCGAAGGAGTTTGCTTCTCCGTAGCACTCCGATTTCCTGGATTGGAGAATCTCCTCACACTTCGCCTCCACGTTGTCCGTGTCCTTCACCGTTGAATCATCCAGCACAAGGATTGGGAACTCATCCTGCCGCATTCCTGTTGCTCACACCACAGTGATAACGCTGTACCCGGAAGGAGACGATTCACCTTTCTGTCGACCGCATCCGTGTCGGAATGGAGTTGTGTCTACGCGTAACCGCAACCATGGATAGGGTACAGTATCGATGTGACTGGATTCCTCCATAACGAAGAGATCAGACAGACCCTCATATCTAGACATGATACTAGCTTAAAGACGCATCACCCGCTAAGATTCTTGATTTTCAGCGCAAACGTCTTCTTATCTGCCACACTGGAGGAAGTCAGATAGCCGATGAGCAGATTCGACAGCTAGATCCTGAGACAAATGGAGCAGCGCTACCGCAATGGAGTCTATCTTCCGCAAATCCATTTTTGGCTGAGTGTCGCAATTCGACGGCATTTCGGACCCTCGTACTTGCCGAAATCGGTCCGAATCGTGGATTCAAGCATTCTTTCCTCGTTCATGGACCCATCGACGCTCAACTCCTTCTTTGACATTTGCGACAAATTAAAGGTTGGACTTGCAACCCGGTGTCATGTGTAGAAGACAAAGCGAACCGGTTGGGTGTATCGAAACGTGAAGGACCCCGAATCGGTGGCCGATCACTCTTGGAGAGTCGTACGCTCTATTTGTGGGAGTAACGCGGATAGGCGATGATGGCATTTTTCATCGAGGATCCTTTTGTGGACAAGATTCAGTGCGGTGTGGCATGAGCATTGTGACGCTTAGTTGCATGAAAATGGGTCTCATTCACGATCTCGCTGAGAGTATCGTTGGAGACATTACCCCTGTAGACAATGTGAGTGTGGAAGACAAGCACACGATGGAACGAGTTGGTGTGGTAGTTGACGTTCATCCGAAGAATGCCTTCCTGAAGATCGTTTCTGGCTTTCCTGAACCGCTAGCGAACGAGTTCGTGAGTCTGTGGGAGGAGTACGAGAAGCAGGAATCGATCATGTCTCATTACGTGTTTGACTTTGACAAGTTGGACATGCTCATTCAGGCCAACCAGTACGAAATCGGTGAGTCGTGATGCTATGAGTTAACGGTAGATCAAGGTGTGGATCTCCAGGAGTTCTTCGATTCCACGGCCCATTTGTTTAAAACGCCTTACGGGAAGAGCGTAGGATTGTGTGAGGGGAGTGAGGGGTAGCAAATTGCGTTGATAGTGAAGAAGAGGGAGGAGCGCATTCATAATAACATGTCATCTTGTTGTGTTTGTTGGATGAAGTGTGGTGAGTTGTTTCAGCAAGCGTGGACTGTCTTGTTATATCACCATGAACTCTCATTCACACCAACACTCTCACTCTCATTCACACCAACAAACAACCCAAAACGACTTATGTTACCTTCCTGCTAATATTCTTATACCCGCTTCCCACGCAACTAATCAGAACGCGCCCCTCGTCATCCGCCGTTCTCAGCTTGAACACGATGCCCATCATCTCCTTCAACAGCCGCAACAAGCCCACACTCGTCGTCGTCAGGGGACCCGTCATCACACGACTCACGTCCTCGGGAGAGAACGCCATCAGCAGCAGTGTCAGCGGCTGGTGAATGCTGTCCACGCACCCGCCTCGCGCGATCTCCTCCAGCAGCAGCTCGGAGCACGCCGTTCCCAGGTCCTCGGGCAGCTGGCCCTCGGCGAACATCATCTCCGCACAGTAGTTGTAGTGCTCCGTCGTCTCCGCCAGCAGCGTCACGCCGAAGCCGGGCGACTTGCCCGCCTCCTCGCCCGTGTACTGATCACTGTAGATATGACTATCCATCACCACTGCACCGCGCGCCGTACACGTCGGGAATGAACTTGTTGAACAGCCCGCGACAGCTGTCAATGATGCGGTTGCTGTACTACACGTCATCCCTCCGCCACACGCCCACCAGAGGCGACACGCGCATGGTGTAGCTGACACCGCGTATTCGCTTCACCACTCCGGGCTCTGTGAGACTGATGGGGTCCAGCTCGCGCATAGTCGGGCAGCTGAAGATGACTTCGCCTCCTCCCTACGATTGACAATGCAGGGAACTCCTACCAGCGGTTCGGCTCCGCGCTTCTTGATTTGTAGCGAGCATCCCTCGGTCACGCCCCACTTGGCGAGGAGCGGAAGCGTGACAATGCGGATAATGTCCACACTGATATCGACTTTGTTGTTGGTCACTCCCTGCATGTGATTTACACCCAATCGCACTAACGGTGAATACGATCTTGGTGGGAATCTTGCCAAAGAGGATGAGCGGAAGGATTCCCATAATGTAGTATCCGATTCCGCGTTCCACGTTGCAGTGAAACTGGTACTTTCCACCGTTGATGAAGCCTACGTCCATGAAGGGAAAACAACAACAAATACCGGGTTTGTACAGGAGTCGCGTTCCCGTTTCGTTGATGTCCATTTCGCATCCGTTTGATATTGTGCTGACCAGTTTTAGGTAGTTCACTTCGTAATCTAGAATCACTCACTCCCGCCCACCACTCTACCTTTCAAACCAGGGTTCTCATCGTCTTCACGGATATTCGATATCACAATGGGCTTTCGGGTCAGGGTGGCCACGATAATGCGGTACCTCAACTGCTCTGCTATTCCATCACACTCCAAACGACACGCATACGCCCCTTGAACGATATGTACTTCATAGGACTGGTGATTTGGACGGATGGGATAGGGAGGAATAACCGCGGGAACTGTAATCCAACAAAAGCAACACTACCAGGACGAAAAGTCACCGAATCCACTCTTCTTCTGCTTCTTCTCGACATAGGCGACTCCTTCCGAGTGCGCCGCGCTCTGCTTTTCCAGCTGCTCCAGAATCTGCTTCTTCCTTTCCTCCTCGTCGTCGCTTCCGAGGTCCAGGAGATGGCTTAGGCCGCCGCTCTTTCCAGCATTTGAGTGATTCACGCCAGTCTTACTCGCACTTGAATGACTCACACCACTCGACTGACTGACGCCACTCGACGGAGCAGGCCTCTTCTCAACAGACTTCGCGGCATTCATCGCCTCCATCCTCTTCTTCTCAAACTCTTGCTCTCGCTTCAGCAACTCGTCCAGCTCCTCGAAGGGGTTCACGAGAACGATCGCCTTGGCGATCATCAGCGGACGCCTCGGACGGTCCTGCTCGTCCGTCGGCACCTGCTCGATGTTGCGCAGCACCTCCAAGCCGCCGACCACCCTACCGGTCACTCGCTGCGCCCACGCCTACCTCCCGAACACGGAGTGCAGGTTGTCCAGGTGCGGCGCCGACTTGAACGTGATGAAGAACTGGCTGTTGTTGCTGTTGGGCCCGCTGTTCGCCATGCTCACCACGCCCAGTCCCTTGTGCGTCAGCGACGGGTGGAACTCGTCCGCGAAGGGGTGTCCCCAGATCGAGCTGCCGCCAGTGCCGGTGCCCGTGGGGTCGCCGCCCTGCACCATGAAGTTCTTGATCAGTCGGTGGAACACGGTGCTGTCGTACTTGCCCTGCTCGCACAGGCCCAGAAAGTTCTCCGCGGTGCGCGGCACGAGGTCGCAGTGGATCTCCAGGTTGAGCGCACCGAGCGAGGTGATCAGCTGCACGTAGCCCTTCTTCTTCATCGCGCGCATGCGGTCGTAGCGCCGCGCCGCGATCTCCTCGTCCGTGGCGTACTCGTACTTGGCGCCGCGCTAGGGTTGAGAAGAGAGGTCGAGACGTACGGTGATGGAGGAGGACGTGAGGGAGGTGGAGTAGGAGTTGGACGTGTTCTGCGAGAGCGGACGATCCTTCTCGTAGGCCGCCTTCTTCGCCGCCTCTTCCTGCTTGCGCTTCTCCGCGTTGCCCTTGATCTACTTCTAAGAGGAAGAACCCACCCACACCGTGTCGATCATCTTCTGCAATCCGGAGCTGATCTTCACGTTTACGTTGCTGTTCTTGCTCTTCTCCTCCTCCTCCTTCTTCACGTGGTAGAACTGGGTCACGTTGCGGTGATCGGGCTGTGTCGGGTCTTGGAGCATGATGATGTCGTCCTTGGTGAAGGGCTCTCCGGTCATGAGGTCCGTCCAGTTCTTCTGCGCGATATTGAGATCCTTTATGCAGTCGTAGAGATACACGTTGCCGGAGGTGCGAATCACGGCGATCTTTGAGTTGGGCGTGAAGACCTTGTATGTTACAGGACAGTGGAGCTCGCCTTCCGCATTCTTGAAGAAGTGGACGGGAAAGAGGTCCTTCAGCATCAATTTCTTTCCGGTGCAGGGATTCATGTGATTCTCCTTAATGTACTTGTATATGTTCTTCTTCTCGAAGAGATAGCCGTCCGACGTCATCACGCCCTCTTTGACGGGCTGGAACGAAATGCAGCAGCAGTTGAAGGGGAGCTCTTGCTTCTCCTCCCTAGAAATCACGTCCTCGTCGCAGCCCTACGGCCCTCGCTCCTTCTTGCCTCCGAATTCACTCTTGTACTCTAGCGGAGTGATGTAGAGCTTATCCTTTGAATGCTGCTTCTTTCCCATTCGAATTGTGTCACAGAACAAACAGCGCACATCTATCCGATTCTGTACAGTAATATCCCATCACAATGAAAGGGCAAGGAAGCGTTCACTTGAGCATCGCCTCCAGCGACCTACGAGTGACGCATATGGAGATTCCATCACTTGATCTTCGCCTCCACGCCGTCCATTTTCCTCTCCAGCTGAGCGAGTCCCTCATTGGACTGAATCCCTATGCGTTACACCGTGGAGAAGAAGAGAACGGAACTGTTCGATTGTGATGAGTAATTGGGTGATCTGGGTGGACAGACTGGATAGTTGCTCTCTCTGGTTCCAGTCTCTTGAAAACGCGTTGATGTTGTCGTTGTTCACAGTATATCCGTCCTTCATGCTGTTGGGAATGATTAGTGATGGGATGAACGAGCGGTGCGGATGAGTTGCTGCAACTGAAGAAGAACTACACAACTGTCCGACAGACCGGAATCACTCCATTCCCCCCTCCGGTTCCCTATGCTTCCCTTTGATTGCTTTCCTCTCTGTCCGACCCCTACTCTCCTTTCTTTCCCGATTTCCACTCTCAAACGAAATAGAGTCCATTTCCGTCACGACCACGCTTTCATAGAATCCATGTCTCGAAGAAGTCTTGGTTTCCGTAGTTCGTTTGATGCGTAGGCAGAAGCCGATCACGGAGTCGTAGCAAGAGAAGTCGATCTCGGAGCGCTTCGTACTCCTACAGCAGCCGAAGCGGAAGGTATGCGTATCGTAACGTGTTCAGTGTAGTTATTCGAGCTATTCGGGGTCATCGAGCGACTACGACCCTTCCGACTATTCTAGCTATTCTTACGACTCGTACAGT
The DNA here is from genome assembly GCA_027406325.1 of Blastocystis sp. subtype 2. Taxonomy (NCBI): domain Eukaryota; class Bigyra; order Opalinata; family Blastocystidae; genus Blastocystis; species Blastocystis sp. subtype 2. The sequence continues at coordinate 7,224 of JANPWJ010000172.1, forward strand.
TCGCGAAGTCCCTCTCGGTCGAGGAGTCGCGGAGGTGAGGAGAGACAACACAGAAAGGAGTCCTTTCTTTTATTTTGAATCACATATAGAAACAAGAAGGAGGAGAAGTGGATGCATGGGGCTAGGGTGACGCGTAGACAGCTGGTGAAAGGACCGAACGGCGAGCTCATCGAAAAGGAAGAGGCGAACTACGAGACGACGGGCGCCCTGGGGAAGGACCGCAACACGGGCGTGATGTACAACGGTGTGTTGCTGAAGGTCGCACTCATCCACGCTCCTAATGCGTAGTGGTGCGAACCTACGGACGCGGCGAAGCCGACTCTGAAGTGGAGGATGTACGAATTCAAAGACAGCAAGATTATCGGTACCTCTCTTACTCGTTTCTGAGTGTAGACACCAAGTACTTGCATCGCTGCTCAGCATTTCTGATTGGAAGGGACGAGCGCGTGTGTGACTGGCTGATGCTGCACGAATCCATCAGCAAGCAGCACGCCGTCATCCAGTACAGGAAGGTGCCTCTCGTAGGCGCGTAGATTGCGTTTCATGAATAGAACCCAAAGGATCGCAGCGAGTTCTCCCGGAAGGTGGTGAAGTGTGCTACGCTCGTCGCTCGTCATTCCGTAGACCCTATATAATGGACCTGGGATCGACAAACGGGACCTATCTCAATGGAAAGCGTATCGAGGCCAATCGCTATTACGGTACTCCTTTATGTCTCTATTGACCTCAGAACTGCGAGAGGGCGATGAGCTGAAGTTTGGCTTCTCCACCCGGAGCTACATTCTGCTGAACGAGAATAGCGTGGATTTGCCGGATATCGAGGACGAGAATGCGGTGCAGTCGCCCGTTCAGAGTGATTGAAGTGCCTCATTTTGAACAAGTCCCTCATTCTGAGTGAATTCAATCCCTCGTTCAAAGTGATTCACTCACCATGATTCCTAGACCACTCCACAACCGAAAACGCTTTAACAAACACACGCACTGTTTTTTACACACCTTATCAAAATCCAATTTCACGATCCCCTTGAGCCCCCGGTTGTGGCAGATGGTTTGGAACATCAAGAACACGTGATCCATCACGGGGATGTAGTAATCGCAGCTCTTGAACATGGACGTGTAGATGGACTGCACGCACTCCTCCTCCGACACCTGCTTCTCCGTCGACTCGTCAATATCTCCCATGATCACCTCATGCAGCGCACTGCGGAGGAAGGACGTGTAGTTGCCCATGCGCGTCGCCGACAGATACACCGAGGTGGCGTTCAGGTTCTCCCGGTACGTCGCGCCCAGTACCTCGTTGATCTCAGAGTCCTCGGCCGTCGTCACCTCGCCGCCGTAGGCGTGAGGACACCCTACACATTACATGACCACTCAGCGCCCACGCTCGACGCCGAACACGTGCTGGAAGGACTGCTTCGCCAGCGCGCGATCGCCCCACAGCCCGCAGGGCGCGAAGCGGCTCTGCATCAGCAGTCCCGCGGAGTGGCCCATGCGCGCCAGCTCCACCAGCGGCGTGTCGCAGGCGTAGAGAAGGAGACTCATCCAGGTTCCGTCCCACACGCCGGAGAAGAGCGTGTTCGTGCCGTGCGCTTTGGAGCGGATGTGCGTGAAGGCGCCGCTCTGCTGCACGTCCTTCAGCGTCAGCACCAGCACGTTCTTCTCGCTCCCCAGTCCGTAGAACGACCAGTCGGCGTAGGGCGCCTCCACCAGCATGACGAGCGAGGCGAATCTACGGTCACAGCCATCCCGGAGGGAATACGACGAGCGCGCGTTCATCATCTTGACCGTTTCGGTGACCACGGAGGGCTCCAGGACACGATCCGGGTAGAAGCGGCTGCCGCGGCCGTGGGAGTCTGCGTAGTACACGAACACCTTGCTGTGGCGATTCAACTAGGAATGAGGAGGGTCGCGGGGAATGACCTTCAGCTCCTTGATGCTCTGCTTTCCCGACAGCGCTCTGACGGCGTCGTAGTTGCCGCCCAGATAGGACATGAAGAAGTCGGGGTTGACGTAGGAGCCGGCGAAATCGACGCTGCCGCACGTGATCTGGTACAGATCGTCCCGGTTGAACGCGTTCGTCGGGTCGTAGTATTTGGAGTAAAAGTGGGCCAGATCGAAGTCGTAGTCGGTGGTGTCGAGCATGTACACGATGTTTTCCCTGGAAAAACCGCAGAGCGTGAGGTACTAGTGCGTGAGCAACGGTGATAAGGGCCCACGCTGATCATTTGGCAGGCGTTGGACGGGAGCATGCGCGAGGCGCTCGTGTCGACCGTGGCGTAGACGACGGCGAAGTTCTCAGCGGCCGCTGCAGAGAGGAGCAGGACGAGGAGGACGAGAGTCATTTTGGGGCGTGGGTTGGAGGGGGAGTGGAGTCTCTTGGAGAGAGCGGGAGAGGGTTTCGTAGCTGACAACGTGGCCGAGTGGTTAAGGCGTTAGCCTGCTAAGTTAATGGGATTTTCCCGCGCGTGTTCGAATCACGTCGTTGTCGTTTTTTTCTTTTCAGATTCCGCTTCCGAATGGATTCTCTCTCTGTATCCATATTGCCTTTGGACGACGAGGAAGGTGGCTTCTCCATCTTCCAGCCTTCGGTGAGTGGACGCTTCTTTGTCGGCGTTCAAAGGCGCAGGTCTTCCAATGTTCTGTGTGTAGCGCATTTCTTTTGCGGGTCGTGATGCGCAGGTGTTTAATGCGGTTTCCGGATCTTCCGATTCGTTTCCTCCCAGTGGCGGCGAGACGTGCGACTTGCGGTGCTGTTCTGAGCGGTAGTGACGGACTGAAGCCCATCATGCGGTTCTACATCCATTCGAAAGCGATTCTGGATGTGGCTACGTTTCTGATCGTCGCATCGTTTCGGAAGTGGCTCATTCGTAGGACGACGTGGAGTACGCTGCCGCGCTGTCGGATTGCAAAACGCTGAGCGTCTGGAGTCTGACGGACTGCACTTGCAAGCAAATCGTGCTGCTGGACCAGGAGGGTGGGGTGCTGCGTTGTGGAATTAGGACTAGGCCATTGCGAGCGGATTGCCGTGGATGCGGAGCAGCGAAGGGTTTTCGTGGCGTCGGACAGCGGGTGCGTGTGCTGCTACGACGCGCTCAGTGGGCGTTGTGCGCTTGCGTGACCCGTAGCGCTGCAATTGCAGTTTTCTGTGGTGAACCGCCTTCCCGGCTCCATCTACTCGCTCCTGCTCGACCACAACGACCGTATTCTCCGGAGCGCGGAGTGAGGGGTAGACAGCGTTCTCTACACGCTGAATGCGGAGGGCGTGATCGTGACGATGAGTCTGCAGCAGCAGAAGGTGGTCGGCACGGTGTCCATCCAGGAGTGCAAGGAGCTCTCGACGGACGCGCCGGGCGCGATGAGCTGGCTGGGCGACACGACGTACCTGATCCTCTTCCGCGGCGTTCTGTACGCCTGGGACTCCTTCGCGGTCTCGACCTCCTTCTGCCAGTACATCCCCACCTCGGCCACCAACCCCGCGCTGCAGCACATCACTCGCTTTTGCGTGGGCGCCTCGCTGGTGGTGGTGGCGTACGCGTAGGCGTCGGAGGCGCTGCTGAGGCGTAGGAGCGACGACCGCACGGTGCTCCTCGGCTACCCGAAGGAGCAGTTCTCCGACGACGCCGAGTCCTCGCTGCCGCTGTACCACTTCTGGAGCGACGCCCGCGCGTCCGCCTTCACCGTGCTGGGCATGTTCGCGCTGGACCATTCCTTCTGCGTGTTGTATGGGGACCATTCCTTCTGCGTGTTGTATGGGGACCATTCCTTCTGCGTGCTGCACGGCGACGACAAGCCGCGCAGCCTCGCCTTCTACGCCGTGCCCTGCCTGCCCGAGCCGGCGCCGCAGCGCGAGTCGGCCTCCACGCACTGCAAGGGGCGGTCGAGCGACAGCTTCGGACTGAGCTGGACCGCGGACCGCGACTGCCTGAACGCGGAGCAGTTCGAGACGGGCTGGGAGAAGGGCAGCAAGGAGAGCGAGGGGAAGGACTCCGTGGCGGCGTGCTGCGCGTGCGGGCGCGACGGGGCGTCGGAGGGCTGTCGGTACGGCAGTTGCTACCGCCTGCTCCCCCTCAAGTGCTTCGGGCTGCACGCGCTGACGGGACAGGCGACGCGCCTGCTGCTGCTGCCGGCGGTGGCGTCGTGCTCGCTGACGAAGCCGTTCCTGTTCACGGGCAACGAGCAGGGCGTCATCGAGCTGTGGAACCTGGACTGGATGGCGCGCAAGTGGTCGCTCGCCGTGCAGGACGGCATCTCCTTCATCGGCGCCACGCAGTTCGCCGTGCAGATGCACGTGTCGGAGCGCGAGAGCAACGCCACGGAGGGCGCGGAGCCCGAGCAGGGTTCCTTCGTGTCGCTGCACCACTCGTCGCCGTCGGCGTTCTCGCCGCAGAGTCTGTCCTTCTCGCAGAGTCTGTCGTTCCTCGACGACACCTCGACGAGTGACCGTGAGCGCGGAGGCGTGGACTCACGGATAGTGGCCACGAAGCCGGCGCGCGTGGAGGGGTCGTTCGTGGACCTGCAGGAGCTGGACAAGATTCAGGACCGCTCAGTGTACTCGCGCATTCTGGTGGTGGGCACGAAGCACGGCCGGATGCTGCTGATGGAGGAGAAGGAGGGCCGCGTGCTGTTCGACGTGAACGTGATGGACGTGCCGCTGGACTGCATCCTGATCAGCAGCCAGTACTCGGTGACGCTGAACAACGAGCACGTGTCGGGCTTTGTGCTGACGTGCGCAAACTACGAGACGGGGACGTTTTACTCGCTGCTGTTCACGTACTCGGGCGGGAGCAAGAACAACAGCGAGAAGTCGGCGCCGCTGACGGTGTCGGAGATTTCTCCGTTGGTGGAGGGTTCTGTGGGCGATGAGGGGAGTGAGGGGATGAGTGTGGGTGTGTTGAGTGGTAATGGTGTGAGTGGTAATGGTGTGAGTGGTAATGGTGTGGGTGTGTTGAGTGGTAACACCACCACCCCAAATGCCATAAACGGAAACACAAACGGCAACACAAACATCATAAATGGAAACACCACAAACACAAACGACCCCTCCTCCATCAACTCCTTCCTCGACCACCTATCCACCAGCAGCGAGAGCGTCGTGACCATGAACAGCCTCATGCGCGTCAGCAGCGACAGCGACATGCTGAACGTCATCAACGAGTACTGCCTCGGCCTGTTCTACCTGCACGACGAGCGCATCGACTCCATCTCCTTCGAGGAGGGCGCCACGCTGGAGGCGCTCCGCATCGTGATCAAGACGGCCAACGGCGACGTGGGCACCTCCCTCTCGGCTAACGCGTAGCTGATCCTGATGAACGTGCGCGGCGAGGAGGACATCCTGATGAAGACGCGCCTGCTGATGCACCGCGATGACCTCGGGGAGTCGGGGGAGTCGGAGCTGGCGCTGCACAGCCGTGTGGAGGAGTACAAGGTGGCCCCCAGGCGAGTGAGTCACGCGTAGTCGATGTACCGCATCACGACCGTGTCGTCGCCGCTGCTGACGCCCTTCGTCACCATCCAGCTCTCCTACACGGCGCTGCTGGAGAAGCTCTACGACCTGTCGCTCTTCCTCGCCGACAAGGGCCTCGTCGAGGGCTGGGACTCGCTCCCCGTGACCATGAACGGCTCCGTGGTGTCCTGGAACTACCTGCTGCACGTGAGGACGCGGCGGCGCCGTGACCCGTAGTACATCAACGTGCTGCTGCCGTGGAACCAGGACTTCTCGCTGAACAAGCAGCTGCTGAAGCTGTACGCGTTCTGCCCCTTCTGCGTGGACCTCGACAACCCCATCTTCCACCTCGCGCTCATCTCGCAGCAGCCCGTGCTCTCGCCCTCGCCCGTCTCCGCCGCCGCCCCCACCATCACGCAGATCGTCGCGCTCGCCGAAATGGTGCAGCAGAAGAAGTCGGTGTTCCTGGCGTTCTTCTCGGTGAACGCGGAGATCTCGACGCTGGTGCTCGTGTAATATCCTTTGCGTGCCCCCGCGTCGTTCCTTCACGCCACTCTCTTCACCTTCGCCTCCATCCTCGCCGGCATGTCTAAGCTGGTCTCGATTTCCGACACGCTGCGGTCCTTCCTGGAGTCCTTCACCGCCTCGCTCATCCTCCACACGCACCCCGCGCTGCCCCGCACCGCCTCCGCGCGCCCGTCGCTGCGTCCGTCGTTCCTGTCGAGCGGCAGCGACCTGCTGAGCGGCGAGACGAGTCTGAAGCCCGTCGACATACGCGTGCTGGGCCGGTTCTTCTTCTTTCGCGACTACGCGTGCTTCCGCAAGGGCGCGGAGATGCTGCTGAACGTGATTCTGGAGACGTACAGGAAGAACGGCTTCTCGCTGGGCGAGATCCGCAGCCCGCTGCTGGCGGAGCTGCGGAAGGAGGAGAAGGGCGACGCGTACTACTCGTTCCTGCTGTGCGTGATGGACATGATGGGCGAGGAGAACGACATGAGCGAGGAGGAGAACGACTTCCTGCTGGAGCAGGTGACCACCGTGATGAACGACGACCGTGGCGCTGCCCGCTGCGTCTCACGCGTAGAGATCCCGCCCGTGCTGATGAACCGGCTGCTGCTGTGCTACCTGACGCTGTCGCACCGCGTGTCGCTGGACGACACCACCATCACGCGGCTGCTGCTGCTGGTGTACGAGAAGACCACGCCGGGCCCGGAGCTGCTGACGCGGCTGGTGACGCTGATCCCCGACCTGTTCATCCAGCAGCTGCGCAGCATCATGCAGAAGTGGGGGCGCGGCGCGGCGCTGACGCGTAGGAACGACGCGATGCTGTACAAGTGCATCCGGTCGCTGCTGTACCTGCTGCACGTCAACCTGTCGGTGCTGATCCCCTACGCGGACACGCTGCTGGACATGCTGGTGCAGGCGAAGAACCTGGTGCTGCGCGCCAACCTCGGCGACCTGCAGTTCCTGCAGACCATCAACCTCAAGGCCATCATGAACAAGACGGTTCGCTACAGTCGGCGCGCTGTCGCTGTCTCACGCGTAGAGGACGTGCGCGGCAACGCGCGCGACGCGCTGTACTTCTCGATCCTGTCGTCGATCCTGCTGCTGTCCTCGGTGCCCACCGTCTTCGTCGACACCAACTACGCCTTCTCCGTGTCGAAGTCGGGGCTGCTGCGCATCTACTCGCTGTCGCTCGCCGTGCTGCTCTGCACCACGCCCATCCACAACGGCAGCTCCAACCAGATGGTGGTGTACACGGACGCGGACCACGCGCCGCCCACTCGCATGAACCGCAACCGGGACTACTTCGTGCTCTCCTTCTCGCGCCAGGAGCGCGTGATGTCCTTCTACCTGTTCAACGACCGCAACATCCCGTTCAAGTCCATCCTGCGCCAGATCAAGAACGACCGCTTCTCGTTCCGGGACTACTCCGCCACGGCGCTGGTGAAGGTGGCGCTGCTCTTCGTGCCCTGCAACTCCACCATCCAGGCGGACGCGTGCTCGCTGTGTCGCAAGCAGCGCTACAACCACTCGATGAGCGACTTCTTCATCTTCAAGAAGGAGGGCAGTGCGGGCGGCGCGCCCTTCCTGCCGGAGAACTCGATCGAGGACCTGGACTTCAGCTCCCTCTCGCTGCACGCGCCCGTGGAGGGCGAGGCGGAGGAGACGCAGCCGCTGCTGGAGGCGCAGAGGGCGTGTAACGTGTGCGGGTCGCCGGTGGTGAGCAATACGGCACACCGGCGCCTGTGCTGCTGCTCGCCCATCGACCACTTCGTGATCACGCCGCAGTCGCTGATGCCGCAGTCCTTCTCGCAGGACTGCTCCGTGAATCTGCACCTGCCGCCGGCGACGTGGGCGGTGTGCGACGCGTGCCAGCGCGCGATCCTGTGCGGCAACCAGTCGCTGTCGCCGAGCGAGCTGAACAGCGTGTCGTCGGACTGGAACACGTGGGGGTACAAGCAGAGCTACTCGCTGGTGAACCGCGTGAAGAGCGACGCGGGCCGCAATCACGGGGTCTCTCTATCTATTCTTTTAGCTCACGTGGGGCACGGTGTGGATGATATTAGTTTGAATTCCGATTTCAAGATTATGATTCGTCCGTGGGGCGGGGCGGAGGGGAAGCACCCGGAGGCCTTCCGCATTTACCTGCAGTTGACGGATATGGTTATCGTGTGGTACGATGTGTTAGTGAAAGGAATTAGCGTATGATAGGGGGTGTTTGTTAGTGAGTTGAGTTGAATTGAGTTGAGTTGAGTGTTGAGCTGAGTGTTGAGTTGAGTTGAGTGGGGAGTGTTGAGTTGAGTGTTGAGATGAATGAGAAGTGTGGGTGCTGAGTTGAATGTGGGTGATGACAGTGAAAGAGAGTGATAAGCATGAAGGAATGAGAAATGAGAGTGACAATCACGAACGAATGGGTTGAAAGAGAGAAAACACGACAACTTACAACGAAAAACAACTCACAAAGGGTTACACAGAATTGGCGTCCACAGCGACAGGCGTGTAGCGCAGCTTCGGCTTCCACCACCGCTCTTTCCGCTGAATGTTGGAGTTGATGTAACTGTCCCGCGCTTGAAACTTGTCTCCAATCCACATCTGCTGATTCGACTCATTCTGGCGTATTCGGTTCAGACTGAGCACGAACGGGTCTTCCCGCACGGAGGAGTGCACTCTGAGAATGACGATTCACAACCGACCCCACCTTCTTTGCCCATTCTCTCTCACTCTACACCGGATGAACGCAACCAGCAGGAAAACGAGGATCAGCAAGAGAAGGAGAAGAAGGAGCCGCGGACCGGATTTCAGCGATTCGCACGCGTCGCCCTCATACCACGCGGTACAGTTGCAGATGACAAGGATTTCGTCGCACACGCCGTGATGTTGACAAGAAGGATTGCACTCGGCTATGGATTAGAGAAATGCAACGCGGCAACAGGAAGCATTCGACGACAGGATTGCGTTCACAGAGGAGGAGAGAAGAAGATCGAGCAGTCGCTGCGGTTGTAGTGAAAACCCACGGACCATGACAGGAATGAGAAGGAAGTGTGTGTAGAGAATAGTGAGAAGCGAGTCAAGAAGTCCAAAAAACGGGGAGATTTCACAATCCGCTTTGAGAATGAGTATCGAGCCGATCATCGAAGAGGGCACGCTGGTGATGAACAAGAAGTGGGATGGAGGAGAGGGGAGTGACGATGTAGGAAGAAGCACGTGACGTGGGATGAGGAAGTGATCGCTGAGCACGACAAGGAGAGGGGAACGCGCATGATCATAAACGAGCCCAAGACCCCCTACAATCGCTTGGGTTTGCCTGAAGGCGGGAGCGCGCTTTTGTTTTGTAATACTTAGATCCTAACTTAGAGGAACCCGACATGAGACAGGAGTTGCTGGATCGATTACTCGCCTACTCCAAATCGGTAGACGTAAGTGTGCGTATTTCCTTGTGAGAACTAGGAGAAGAAGGAGAGCAACGAAGAGAAGGAGTTGGGTTGAGACGAAGGGTTGACGGATAGAGAGGAGGAGAGGAAGCGTCAGGAGGAGTCAGCGCAGAGGCACGAGGCGTTTTTGAAGAAGAGAAAGGTGCCATTCTCCGGGGAGTGATTATGGACTAGTTGCACTACAACGAGTATCAGGAGGTGCTGCGTCGTCGAAACGAGAACGTAGGGGTTGGGGTTTGGGCGTGATGCGGTAGACGGAGGAGGACGGCTAGGGTGTGTTGTCACTATTGTATACTATCCACTGTTTGTGTTTGAAAGCGAAACTCGCGGATTCTTCGAGCAGTCAGGCGAATGGGATGTACAGTGATTCCTGTCTCATCAAGGCATCCAAGAGCTACGAAGAGAGGAACACACAAAGCGTTCCATTTCATTTCTCAGCACATCCTTTTCCGTCTTTCACACGTGCTATTCGTGAAAGGATCGTTTTCCGTCTCCCATGGAGAGATGCATTGGGAACAGGTATACTCTGGCGAAGAAGATTGGATCGGGTGCATTCGGAGAGATATATGCGGGTGTCGATTTGAAAACCCGTATTGTGTGCGTGTGAACGGTAATCGATAGGGAAGGACGTGGCGATTAAGGTGGAGCCGGCGTCGTCATCAAACCGGCAGCTGGAGGGCGAATTCAAGATAATGCGCGTTCTGAAGGATGGCGTGGGCATTCCTCGTGCTCTGTACTTTGAAAAGCAGAAGGAGTCGAACGTGATGGTGATGGACCTGCTGGGTCCGAGTCTGGAGGATTTGTTCAGCTACTGCGAGAATCGCTTCTCTCTGAAGACGGTGTGCATGCTCGCGGAGGAGATGATCCTGCGCATCGAGTACATGCACAAGATGGGGTTCATCCACCGCGATATCAAACCGGACAATTTCGCTGTGGGTCTGAACGAGAACGCGAATGTGGTTTACCTCATCGATTTCGGGCTGAGCAAGTCGTACCACGCCCCTCCGAAGGGCCGTCACATACCGTACCCTTCACTGGTTGGCGTGACAGGTAGCTATCGCGAGAACAAGAACCTGACGGGGACGCCGCGGTACGCGAGCTTGGCGAACCACATCGGCATCGAGCAGAGCCGTCGCGACGACTTGGAGTCCCTCGGGTTGATCCTCATGTACTTTCTGAAGGGCAAGCTGCCGTGGCAGGGGCTGCGCGCGGACACGAAGGAGGAGAAGTACGCGCGCATCATGGAGTACAAGATCGAGGTGGTCGCTGTCTGCGCGGATGAGAGGTAGATTTCGTTCGAGCGGCTGTGCCAGGGGTACCCGGAGGAGTTCGTGACGTACTTCGACTACTGCCGGTCGCTGTCGTTCGAGCAGACTCCCGACTACGCGTACCTTCGCGGTTTGTTCAGCGAGGTGATGAAGAAGAAGGTGCTGGCGACGTGTGAGTGTGACGCCTAGTTCTACGAGGACGATGGCGTGTATGACTGGATGGACGGGTCGAAGCTGCGCTCGCCGTGCGTGTTGCCTCCGCAGTGCCTTTGCCACGACGGGTAGATTCGTCGCGAGCTTCTCCGTCCAGCGCCGCGCCATTTGCGCCGTTCCCGAACGATAGAGGACGCGGTGGATTTGAGTGAGAGGGGAAGCGAGAGTCGCGGGTCGGAGGGGGTGGGGAAGGACCAGTACCTGTACGAGATATTGAAGGGTATGAGTTAGTGAAGGGAGTGCGTTCTGATGCTGAATGGTGTTGTGGAGCGTTCCTCTTTCTGGTGTTGAGCGTTTCTCTCTGGTGTTGAGAACTTCTCTTTCTAGTGTTGAGAAACTCTCTTATTGACATTGACACCCCCTTCCTGTATTCTATTGTCATTTTGGGTGCTTGTTTCCACCACCCCATGTCCTCTCTTCACGAGAAAGTGTGCTGGATTCACAAGTACCTGCTGGATTCGATGAACAGCGTGAACAAGGGCCAAATCCAACAGCGGCGAGAAGACATTGAACGGTACGCGAAGAGGATAGACATAGATTATCTTTGCTACAATCAACCCGCAAAACAAGTGGTTCTTGCTCTTTTCGTTTAGGAATAGGTTTCAAACAGCAACGCGTATACGTAGATGCACAAACAGTGATTTATATGTAGAGTGCATACTCCAATTCGTGAGAGCGTCGAAGCGACCTAATCACTAGGAATGCAGGCGAAGTTTGCTCCAGTGCAGCCAAACTGCAGCGTATGGACTGTTGCATTCGACCATGTGTAGGCTTTGGACTGTTGGACTTGTTCCCACTGCAAAGAAGTGAATCGTTTCAGTTCCTTCCGTTGCTCTCACTGCAACAAGGTGAGCAAGGAAACGCGCGAAGAATGGGAGTCTCAGTTGTCGCCGCAAATGCGCGTGGATGTGATGGACTGCAACAACACATGGTGATTATTGCTTGTAACCATGAACATTAGGTTTGGCGGGGTCATTACGGATTGCCGTGACAGTACGGTGACCATTCTCTTTGAGGGCTGGAGCAGCGAGTTTACGCAATCCATATCGAAACACAGTGATAGAATTGCTCCTTACCACGCCCACACTGGCTCTGAGGACCGGAATGCGCTGTCCTGTCTCCACGCTTCTATGGAAGTGTTCATTCGATCCGGCATTGGGTATTCATGACCAGTGTACTGTGATACATAGTGTTGCAAATACCTGGAGACGAGTGTGGGTGGAATCGATCGACGCGAACCAACGGATATGCTCGTTGAAAGACAAATCGATTCTCCTCGAAGATTACCCACTTGTAGGGATTCTTGCTGGTGCTGATGCGTAGGACTTGGTTAGTCTTATTCTCCCTCCCAATGCCTGTTTCGATTCCCTTTAGTTGCTTTTGTTTTGTTCCAGAGAGACGGGATCTATTCGGTTTTGAATCGAGTTTTGAACCAAGTCAACTCGTTTGCCGCGGTTATGGAAGGGTTGAAATCAAATGCGCATACTATTGTTCACAGCAATCCAATGAATGTTACTCCAGTGAATCCAACTGTGGTGCCGGCTCCGGTGCAGAGTATTCCTGTTCAACCCGTGGTTCAGCCCGTAATGCAGCCCGCGGTTCAGCCCGTGATGCCCCCAGTTGTGCAACCTCAAGCGGCTCAGCCGATGATGCAGCCGCCCGTAGTTCAGCCTGTTATGCAGCCGTCTGTGGCGCAACCGATGATGCAGCCCCCTATGACGCAGCCTGTGATGCAGCCGCCCGTAGCTCAGCCGATGATGCAGCCTCCGATGACTCAGCCCATGGCACAGCCCCCTATGACGCAGCCCGTAATGCAGTCCGTTCCCAATGCTGCCAATTCAACCATCAACCACCTGAACGTTCTCTCCAACTGTAGAACTGTCTCCGGTCGCTAATGCGTAGTTGGCGGCTTGTTCATCAAGCAGAGATTGGAGCCGTGGGAGATCTTCACCGGGTTTGAGACGGAAAATCGCTACGACGTGTTCCTCACCGGTCCGGACTGCGTTCGCGGCCAGAACCAGATGCCCTACTTCTTTGCTGCGGAGAAGTCTGACTGCTGCCATCGTCAGTGCTGCTCGAGTGACCGCGGCTTTGAGATGAACATCACAGGACCGGACGGCGGTTTGGCTCTTCAGTTGGAGCGCCCCTTCAAGTGCAGTTGTATTGGATGCGGCTGCTGCAATCTTCCCGAGATGACGATCAAGGATGGCATGGGCAACTTGATTGGCACCGTGAAGAACCGATTTGAGTGCTGCGGCGACCTGTTCGATATTCTCGACGAGGCGGGAATGCCCGTTCTTACGATTCATGGAGATTGTTGCCAGTGCGGCAAGTGCTGCCCCTGTGCTGAGTAGGAGTGCGTTTGCGGCGTGACGGTTAGGGTTGTGTTTGATGTCATGAACCCTCAGACGGGAAGTGCTGGCTCCATCAAGAAGGTGTGGTCAGGCGTTATCCACGAAATGGTAGCGATGAGGCTGATTGTTTCACATGTAGTACAGCGATGCGGACTCGTTTACTCTCACATTCCCTGCTGATGCCACGATCTATCAGAAGATGCTGCTTTTGGGAGCAGTGTTCTTGATCGACTTTATGTTCTTTGAGAACAACAATGATAATAGCAACAACTAGGTGTTTCTCCATTGAATTGGGCTGTTTGTTGCGAACTTCTCGTTGAAGAGCGTGATAGACTTCTGATGAGGTGTGTGCGGGATTCTTGAAGAGCGTGCGTAAGAATCACTCCCAGCTGTGTGCTTGAAGCACTCTAATAACAGCAGTCCTTCACTGGAGTCGTTTCATGGAGTTGAGTAATGATTGCGCATCACTGCGATTCCCGCGGTTCTCTCCTTTCAGGGTAAAACACCACATTTCAGCATACGAGAACCTGATTGTTCTACTATAGGCATGTACAGCAGTGCTGAACCCTGTGGCGACATGGATTTTGCCACAGTGGATGATTTGATCATCGGGGGCGAATCGTGGGATAACGAAGGGGATACGTATGGTAATTGATTCTGCTGTGCGGATTATCCATAGAGGAAACAACGCGGTACAGTTGTGGTTAGAGGAAGCGAAGGAGAACTGCTGAGTCGTGGTCTGTGATGTTCTCTCTGAGCTACGTTTTGGTTGACGCGTACTGTTTCCTCAAGCAGGCAGAGAAGGAAGCAGTGTCGAATTCGGTCCATGGGAAGGATTGCTCGTGTTATGCTATTTGAGGGACTCTGAACCTCAGTGGCGTAGACGGAGTGGGCACCGCACTCCCTGCGGATTGAACGTCCGATACAGTGTGTGCTGCTATCGAGGTATCCATTTGGTTCTGGGCGTCGAGGATCTCCTTGAAGTCAAGACGTGGGTACCGCTATCGATAGTGAATAGCCTTCGATACGTGCGAAGAGACATCAAGCACTCACAGTGTTCTTGGTTTCCACTGGGAGCATTTTGTGGCGCATCTCAGCGCCAAGCTTCGTGTTGAACCTACCGATGTGCGGAGACAACCAATTGGAGCGGTTGACGCCACACATCGACATGAGGGTTTTGAACCCTCGCTCTTGCGATGAATCGCTACATCCGTGCTCTCCACTATTGTTGAGCCACGTCAAGGATGTATTGAACGATCTCGTCTTGATTGTGTCCAGCATCTCTCGTCGAGGACGAAAGATCAAACTTGATGTCCCCGTTCTTCGTAACGGCGTAACCACCATTACGTGGAGTTGACTGCCGGTGCGTATACACCGTAGTCGGGGGAACCACTTACTGTGATTGCAATGCAATTGCCGATGTTGCAAGCACAGTACAGTAATAACTCACTATTGCATTTGGAAAGAGGACTAACCTCTTTAATCAAGATTCTTCGCAGAGACGACTGAACCCCTCGAGATTCTTAGTGGTTCTGAAGGCTTTGTCTGCGGAGACGTGATCGAAGTCTCCGCGATACCTCTCGTGAAGGGACTCGTTATGGGATTCCCTTTGGACGAGGTTGACAGCCTTCATTGAAGACAGTACTTTGTTCTCGAGGGTAACAACTAATTTCACTTTGTATATGCGATTGTTCGTTACAGACAGTTGAATTGACGGTTCATAGTGACATTTGTTGTATATCTCGTGAACGAGGATGATCACAATCTGAATTGAGGCTCTTATGATTGTGAGGACGTGCAAATGGCTGAGAGATGTTGCGGTTCACGGAATGATTAACTAGGCGTGATACGCGGATTGAGTCATTGGCAATGCAGTTACATTGCTGTGGTTTATATGAAATAACGTTCCTATGAGTGGAGGGATTGCGATTCACAGTAATGTGCCACCGAACCAAATTGATAAGCTATTCCATACATAGTGACAGAGTTCCATGTAATGGAGGAGCAGAAGAGGCTGAATCTGTTGAATCCCCGAAAGAAGGTGATCAAGACGAAATACCTTAGAGATTGTCTATATCGCCAATGGACAATGAAACTGCAATGTGAATTGAGGAAGAATGATGTGTTTCCGTCGTAATGGTGCGGCGGTCTCCGTATGTGCACCAGACAGGTTTGAGTACTCTCCCTCGCATTCAGTACCTCTTATGAGGGTGATCTACACCCTATTGTCAATAACTCCCTATTTGACTCGTACGAAATACGCCTCAACACTCCAAGAAGACTATGCTTCAAGAGAGCCCCGATTTCCAGAGTTCGAAAGAATTGGCGTACAGGCGTTCCTAGAATCAGGAAATAGCTTCTCGCTCTAAATCCGAATAGTAGTACTACAACATCCCTCGTTTTAGATGTTATTCGAGGTGAATGCAAGACCGCAAGGACCCCATTATTTTCCATGTCAACAGATCCACCCTAATCATCCCGTTTTCGCATTCTGATTGGATATAGATGGTTGCTATGTATCTCTCCATTATTGCTTTAACGATGAGGAAATCCATCCTTATTCTGTGCACTCTCTACTTAGGTATTCCCTACACGTCTCCTGTAATGATTAGTTATCGCCCAGCAGTGCTCATTCCCCTCTCAGGTGAATGTGCGGGCTTCGAAGCTCGGAACGGGTGCTGACGAAACCTTTGTGGTTAAGAATGCGGCTGGTACCGCAGTTATATCCTACACTTCAGGCAGTTCTGGGCAACAGACCGCCTGCCTTCCTACCGGAATCTACACTGTGGAAATGAGCGACGGAACGGGCGCTCTCTGGGCCGATGGTTCTTTCGTGAACATCGAGGCTGAGGTGGCGGGCTCGTTCGTGATGCTCGCCAAGGGTCGTTTAAATAAGAGTCCTAGCGACTCTTTCCAGTTTGCTGTCAACTACCCCGTGGCCAACGCGGCGGCGAGCACCAGCATGAAGTACCTGATGGGCACGACGATTCCTTCCGGCTGGACCACGACCTCGTTCACGGAGTCGGGCTGGACGACGCTTTCCGATTCCTCCAGACCGACCACTTCTGCCAACATCGTGCTCTTCCGCAACGCCTTCACGCTTTCCGACAAGGCTGGTTACCACGGCGTGGAGCTTCGCGTGAAGGCTCGCTGGGGTGTCATCGCCTACCTGAACGGCCAGGAAGTGTACCGCGTTCACGTTTCTCCGGGCGACCTGACGCCCTCGTCGACGA